>KZ072172.1:14764-31753 GCA_002091845.1 Anopheles cracens
TAGGATCAACTATCGGTTTCAGCAGTGAATGAATCTAAACACTACAGATTGTGTGTTGTTTACAAAAAAGATGCTCAATAAATATAAAAAACACTATATAGCCGAATCCATTATATCCATATATTGTATATGCGGCGAAACCATCGAAACAAAGCTAATGTGTATTCCATCTTGTTTCGTTCCAGGTAATAAGGATGAACCGTAGAACGAATTAGAATACGCAGAAGGGTAAATATAGCAGCAATATTCGATTCCACATTCGAACAGACCGACACCTAAATCAATTCCTCCAGCTCCTGCTCGTAAAATATTCAGCTTAAGAACCATGGCTCGGAGGAACACTCCAAAATAACCTCCCAAATTATGTTGGTCCACGGAAAGCAAACACCCTTTCCAGCATTCGAATGGCTTCGTGCAAACAAAACTATAAACTTATAGTCATCTCGTGCACGTCCCAAAAAAAGCCTTTCCCGCTTCGTTCGATGGTGGCAGCCCTAGCTGTTCGCATACCTTTTCCTGGGATTTTCGGTGATGTTTGTTTATTTTCTGAAAACGGCTCTCACTTTCTTTGAACGAACGCCTATGTGTACATTGTCGTACCGAATGCGCGGGATGAGCGTAAGCGCAAGCCTTTGTTTTCTACGCTTTCGAAATGTTGTACCGCAGAAAGCAAACACCCTTTCCAGCATTCGAATGGCTTCGTGCAAACAAAACTATAAACTTATAGTCATCTCGTGCACGTCCCAACCTTCCTCCCAGCCGAAGGAAAAAAAGCCCCTACCTGTGACCTTTGAGCCAGGCGTCACTTCCTGGGGATCTTTTCAGTTCGCACCAAAAACTTCTGACGACGTCTGGTCACGCGCTCGGTGGCATCGTTTGCGCGTGTCATGCTGAAATTGGCTCCAATTGGTCCGTGCAATTCGGTAACCCCACGGTTAGTGCTGACGGACGCGTTAGTGCTCGTTTTCCTCGAACGGTTCTCCGGTTCCTCGAAAACGAACCAGCGTCGAAAACATCCAACTGTCCCCGTGTCAGCAGCGGCACCACCGGGGCTTCCCGTCTTTGCCGCTGGACAATGCGGAAGATTTCGATGCGGGTCACGCCAAGTCATTTCCTGGGTGCAAAGAAGTAAAAATATCAACAATAACCAAAAAAAAAATACACGTAATGGTTGTGGCCGGCTGTGTGCGCGTGAGAAAAGTTTCACAAAACTCTAATTTAAGTTTTAAGGCTTTTCGCCTGTCCGTCTGTTTGTCCTCGACATCAGCGTTTAAACAACGGCGCACATGGAACGGCACGATCAGTTTTGAAACCGAACAGAACTGGAAGCAGCTCGGTTAACAAAGCTTCCAGTTGGAAAGTTTTGGCTGAATGGTATTTTAGTTTAGAATTTTCTGTACGAATTATTAATCAGCTTATTAAATTTGCTTATTGGCCTGCTTCGACATAGCTTTGTTTGTGTGTGATAAATTGAGGACTGTTCAGGGTTAAATTTCATGCTTCGTACCAACCGTCTGATCCTCGTTTATAATAATATTCCCAGTTCTTTCACACTATGTTTTACGTTGTGCACAAACTGTTCCCTCGCGCGTCTATTCTGGGGTTTCATTTGCTGTTGTGGCTTAAACTAACCAGAGAGGTCCTCAACGCTTTTCTCGGATCCCTTCCTGGCCTACGGGGACGATGTGCAAAGACAAACAGTGTCCGTGCCGGGCAAAGCGAAGCAAACATAACATAAAAGTACAATCTATCCCCTTCCCCCATTCGCCCTATCCCTGTGTCTCTCTCATTCCCGGCATCAATTTTCTCCTTCCCCGGGCGCTTGATTAGCTATCGTGCATCCAGCGGTTTTCAACGGGATGCGGAATATACGCCTTATCGCGTCTTCCCTCCGGTCCGGAACGGGTTGGACCTATTAGCGCGTTTGAAAGGTACGATGCAACTTTACCACTGCATCGCAATTGCATTTATGCTCTCCAGTCGCCACCCATGACCTCCGTCGCGGCCCGTCCGTAGCAGCGCAGTACAACAACCCAGCTGATATTAAATTTTAACGGGCCACAGCGGTAACAGCCATTCGTTGCCCGTGCGCAGGCACGGTTACGGCTGCACTAAATATGGAAAATTATGCTGCACGATAACGAATGGGTTGGATAAAAGAACCCACCCATGCCACGTAGTCCCGTTCCTTGATGATTTTGCACGGCCCGTCCACGTTCCTTGTCCCTGGCTGACCGAGGAGAGGTGCTGTAGGATTAATTACTGAATTAAATTTCCTAACAGCTTCAGCGGTATGGACTAAACGTGTCAAAACATCTTAGATAAAGGGAAGGAAAAGAGAGATACAGAGAGAGAGAGAGAGAGAGAGAAAATAGTACGATGGACATTAGTCGAAGTCGAGGCTTCCTTCCCGGGAACGAAGCGCCTGATACAATGGGTGGTAAATATTTAAATCGCCTCAGACTGTACTTTCTTTTCACAATTGGCTGATGAGCTATTAGCCGTTTTATTCATTTATTTACATCCATTACCGTTGCTTCGCTGCGCCCGGTTTTCCGAGTCTCGTTTTCGACTCCAGCAGCGTGCAGCAACTCCTGGGTGCTTTATTATGATTAATTTAGTCTCGAATGCTAAAGGTATCCCGGTGATTGCACATCCAAAGTGCACAGTGCCCCGAGAAAATAATCCGTTTGAGAAATGACGAAAATTATCGAAACTACTCGCCACTGCTTCGCCCCGCATCCCGACACCCTCTCATGCACACGCCCGGCAACCGCATTCCAAAATGGCTGCAAAAGCGATGAAAACTTTTGCTCGTAATAATACCGACTAATGCGCTATCGCGGCCACCGTGGCCGGTCCGGAGCCGCTCCGGTGGCCGGTGTGGCGTGTGGCACCCGGGCAGCTGCTCTGCCACCGTTCGGCACCGGTTTTAATTTGCCACCGTTTCTTCGCCATCCATCATGCGCTTCTTACTGTACATGCGACGCTTATTTCCACTGCGGCACCACCGTGATGGGTGCAATGGAAAATATTGTGTGGCAGTAATTTAGCGGAGCTTTCATTTATCAAACGAGCTAATGCATTGGCGTGTCCGACGTACATTGACTAGCTGTGGCATGTGCATTTTTGAGTTCGGTAGTTTTATTTAGTGTGAAATTCGGTTCGCTTTTGTTCACGTTGTTCACGTTTGCGCAGTTGTGGGGCTTGTTGAGTTCACAGCGTAATTAACATTTGCTCCGTATAATGTATGTTAACCATTGAACCATTGTTTATTTTCATAAGCCAGTTTAGGTCATATGTACACTCGTAATTTTTATTACATTAGGTTAATACATAGGTTGCAACGACTCTTTACTTATTACATTACTTATTATTAGTTTCATTAGTTTCAACCATTATTCAACATTTGGAACACGTTCGCACATTCACATAAGTTGAAAACAGATAATATATTTTATTTCATTTGCACGTTTTCTTTTAAATTATGCATTATAGTGGGAAAAAAGGATATCAAATCGAACCAAAACAAGATTTGCCTTAAATATTACAATATGTCAAACTGACCGGGTGGTGAATTTGCTAGTTATGCTGCATCGCAAACAATGGGACCGATACAGAAATGTGTACTTATTGGACATTAGAGCAAGTTAGTTGTCTTTACCATCTTCGTATAACTTAAAACTATGGCTTAGTGATACATACTTGCTTGTTAGAAAACGGTTCTAAAAAGGAGGTTTAGGTGCTTTTGCCGTCGCGAGATGCAGCATGATGCAGTGCCAAAAAATTAACCTATTTTATTTCTACATTTTCTCGCATATCGAAAAGTGGATTACGATTCCTGTTGGATTTTATACCTTCCTCTCTCATTCGAATCTCTTTCGACTCACATTATTATCCTGCTGTAAAGTCTTTGGGAACATTTGAACCGTTTCTCAACAGTGCTATGCACATACGAACTATATTTTTTTCTACAACATGTAATCGATGCTTGACTGTGGAAATTATTTAGTTGAAGTTATAATATTCATACAGATAATTATAGATTGAAAAATCCATCTTTCTCGTAATAGCAAGGGTTAAAAATCCGGTTATGATGGTTGCGGAACGCGGAAGCTTGAACGATTAACTCTATGTTGTTCTATGTTGTTAAGCAATTTACTATTCATTAAGACATCAACTTTCATCTTGATTGAAGGCGCGTCCGTCATACTTTTACCAACTCTTATCTTCACCAACATTAAGCACAAAAGACTGGTGAAACATTTCACGATATTAAATCGACCTCTTCCACCATTCGTTTCCATTCTCAATCTTCAAGTCTAAACTGAGGTATTTATAAATCAACTAAACTGGGATACGATAGGTATAACCTTCCCATAATCGTTACACAAAAGACGCTAACACATATGTTATTTGCAGCAGGTTCACGTATTGCTTGGTATCTTCAACAGCTAATCAAAATGTAAAGCTAAATAGATATGTTTAATTGATCTAAGCGGCATGACTTTTACGACATTTGGTTGCAACTGTTGCATTAATGTTATGGTGAGAACTGCATACATTGAAGGTTCTTCATTATCGGATAAGAAGTTTTTTTCTAATCCGGCCATGCGACCTTAATCATTGTGTCATATCTAATGTTACCTTCACTAATCCATTTCACCGATGTAAAGGATGCAAACGTTTTTTTCCTTTAAAAAAACATCGTATTGTGCCGTGATGTGCTCCGAGTTGTCTGTTCGTCATCAAAAAGTGATTCACCGTCATACTGGAACTAATGCACAATCAATTTAACGTCAGCAACAGAAGACAAGCGACCAAGAACAAGGCCGGAACAAACGAACACACACACATACTCACACACATGCACACTCCTAAGAACACATTTTATTAAATCGATTTTTAAAAGTATCGTTCGATATTACGAACACACAAAACTTGCAGAAAAAAAAAACACAGCAAGCAATCAATATTCTTACGCCCACCAATTCGAACCGATAAGATTCCCTCGGGTGCGTTGAAAGCACCGATGAAAAATTGAAAAACGATTTTTCCTGTGCGATGAATTATCAAACGGGTTGGATGTTGCATAAATCATACCCATGTTTGTACGAACAGTTTCGCTTGGCGTCGGTCATACTTTTATTGATTATTGTTCCATGTTCTGTTGTGATATATCACACTCGGGATTATCATACGCTGCGGAATGAATAACAAACGAAACTTTAACAACCGAACAGGTTCGTTGTTTTTATGGAAACATAAGTATTGTTTAAGTTTCGGAACAAGTCAAGTAACGTTCTTAATTCGAAGGTACTTCTATCACAAGTCCGACATATGGTGTCGACTTGTCAATGGCGACAAACTCATATTTGGCGCAAGTTGAGATAGTATTCTGACGTCCTCACCAAAGTGTAATCATGAAAACTTTCCTCCCATACTGGCAGCGAATCGACGCAATACGTACCATCAGTGTACCTATCTTCTTACGGAGCAACGTCTGTGTCAACGTCAGTGTCACTGCACCGTTCCGCCGGATGCGATCGAAAGAGCTGCCACGTATATACGCGCACAATACGTTATCAAAATGCTAATTCCTTACCTTGCGGTTAGATCCGATACCATACGCCAAGATGCGAACGGAAGCAAGAACTATGCGCGAACGTAGATCGAACTTCGTTTTGCATGCGCATATATATATGGTCGAAGTGGATGGTTTTTTTCTTCGCAATTGATTACTTCTCGCATTGCATGTTAAACATGAAGCGAACCTTAAGCAGTGTAACGGCAGCTGTCAACAACTGGTTCCCTGAAATCGATCTAATTTTCGAGCAGGAGTTTGATTAAACGAGATGTTACTTCGAGAGCCATTTAGTTAAGGATGGAAGAAAACAACTTTGCCCAACTTGTCGTATGGCTCAGCTGCAGTATGTCATGTGTGTGTCGTGAGTAGATGTTTTATAACGCACTTTACGTGCCATGTGACGCTTTTCAAGAGTGTTCAAAGTACTTACAAAGTTATTAAGTGTTTTACATTTTTTATGCACTCTAGAGTATCAAGTGAAGGCCCCCTCTAACGCCTCGTGATTATACTCTCGTGGGAAACAATCATGAAAATGACGATCGCCCGAGTGAAGAAATCTTGTTCGTTCCAATGCTCATAACGACCATCGCCTGGACGAGGTTTTGACAGTTTTGCTGCTGTCTGCACAACATCAATCAGTCTTGTGCTTAAATGAAAAATTAAGCCCAGCCCGTTTTCCTACCGAAGCGGCGATGGTTAAAAAAGCGAGTGAAAGTGAGGTAAAAAGCATGCGGCAACAAAAACCGCCGGCGCCTTTCCGCCTCTTGCACTTGATGGCGGTCGGCAATTGGATTGCTTTCCCCCTCGGGTGCTTGTTGTCTTTTCTAAAGCCCACTGCATTTGACATTCGGGGTTTCGCAGTATTTTCATCAATCATTGGAAATATCAAAATCCTCGCGGGTTTTTTTTCGATCGCATTACATTACCTTCCACGGGTGAAGCTTCTTCAGCAGCGGCAAGTCCCACGTGTGTCCTCCGTTCCCTCGCCTCGTCCCAGTGCAAGACCGACCCATCCGTGGAGCCAGTTCAAGTTCATCGAAATCGGGGAGGGCGATAAATATTCGATACAGGAGGTCGATAAATCTTGTGGGGATTTATTTCATCCTTTTACTCACCGTGAACGGAAACCTTTCAACCCACCATTCGGGCCGGGCGTATGTATTGGTGCGTACATGTGTTTGTGTGCGCATTACGGTGCACTTGAGCCGCTCGATCGTTGCGCCCCATCGGTCCATCCGGTTGGTCCATCGTTCGATAAAATATTCATCGCTTCATTCGCCGTACGCCCGTCGTCACCGTGTCCGCCCTCGCAAGCGTTGCTTCTAATGGTCTGAGAACTCACGCACAGCAAATCAAGCAGCCCAAAGGAACGGAAGCGGTGGGCGTCACTGTCTTTGTCGTGCAAATAATTATGGGCCTCCGTCTCGTGCCTGCGTCTCGAGGAGCGAACCAGATCGATCCACACTGCCTTTTTTGTTGTTGTTCCACTGTCACTCACAACCACGCGTCTGAAATAGATGTTTTAGGTGTGGAATTGCGCAGGAATGGGGCCGGCGGTATGCAGCTGAAAGGCGAAAAATAAAAGTGGTGTACTCGTGGAAAAGTACTCGCCGTGCTGGTGTGGGAGCCTTACTAAAAACCATTAAAGCAGCAAACCGAAAGATCGGATCTGTCCTAACGCCCCCTAGGCAGTAATAGAAATGGTAACCTTTCTCTTGTTATGTGTGCGTTATTTTTTTTTGCGAGGTTTTCCCTGCCTTCTTGCCTTTTCCGAGCGCGCTTTCGTGACCAGCACCGTACCGAGAAGCGAGAAACGATGTCAGTTATGCTGTGACATTTTATGCACGATGGCATCATCGTGGCCATCGGTTCGCCACAGCCGGATCCGGGTGGAATTGTGTGGCTGAAAATTATGAAACCCTCGAGGAGGTTGACACGTTGATAGCATCGGCGCTGTTGGGCTGGGCTTGTGGGAACGGCTTTTTTTTACAGTGTGCTTTCGGTTTCACCTTTTTGCGATCTTTCCCTGTTTACCACACGTTGTGAACCATTTACGACTGCAGCTTGGTCGACATATAAGCAGTTAAGATAGTTTTAGGGGTAAGTAAAATCAAGACTGTATTACACTCATTGTAGCTTAGGCATGAGGCCAGCGGTTTTTTTGGGCATCATTTGTCAGCTTTTCCATGAGCGTAAGGACTGTTTAGCTTTGTTTTAACAATAGATTTTTTTTAGGATTGATGAACACTGCGAGTATGTTAGGCTCGAACCTCAACTACTATTGTACATTTCTTTGATGGCAGTTATTTGACGTGCATTTTGAAGCAATTTTGATTGCGCTCTAAAATACTAGCGTTCAACTTTTCTCGTTCGTTTAAACCTCGCAAGGTGGCTCAGCAACCAGCCTTGATATAACAGCATGATTTTTATGAATTTAATAATATTTGCAACCAATATTCATCCTGCAATGCTGAACAACTGATAATGAAAAAGTGACATCATTTCACTTTCATTCTCCTACCATCTCTTACAACATGTTGTTGTAACACACGTGAGACTTTTTTGCTGTTCTCCCTAATCCCATTGAGATCGTAATTGATTTTATGAAAAACAAAATATGAAAAAAAAATCAAGCATACATAACATTTTCACGAGCGAAACTTGAGGAAGGCAATGGGATTCCATGAGAAGTTACACGTGTACAACTAAGGTAAGGCTATCAAAAGCCCTCAAAGACAGTACATGTTTTTTTATAAGTGCCCCTTCTGAATTTGTGGTAGTTTATTTTAATTTTGCTGTTTCCCACCGAACGTAGTTCAAAGAATGACACTTGAATCCATTTACAGTTCAAGCACATGCAATAAACACAAGCGATGAATGCTAAAGACGACTGCAAATGATGCTCTGGAATACATTAATCGTCAAATTCGTTACCGATTCTATTCACCCTCTATCGAACATGGAATGCGTAATACAATGAGGTTATATTGTTGTGTATAGCGAGTCACACTATTGAGGGCATATTTTTACTTTCGATCTAGGCTCAAATTTCAAAATTGCGTTTTAAAGCGTTATCATGATAGTTAATCTTAAAAAAGGGATAATTCAACTTGTTTGAAACTCCTCCTGAACTCCTGAGACTGTACTCAATAACCTAAGTGATCAGTCTTTTCACAGACGGAGACAAACGGATTTTTCCAAATTGATAATTCAGTACAACAGTTAACTATCATCGTTATATGCGACAATTTTCTGTCATGGGCTTGTATGGTTTAAGAGTATAGTTTTTGAAATCATCCTAATATTATTATTTTCTCCTAGATAAACCTCCGAATAAACACAGCGCCATTAATGCTATCGAAAAGCGACTCCCGGGTTAGCCTTATACATACGTTAAACACGTCTGATCCTTCATTTTAGACGCACGCACGCTTCCATTCCGCGTTTTTTCTCTAAACAACAACCCAAAAAGCGATACAAGCGCATACTGAAGTATTCGCTTCGAAGAACGCGTTGTTATGTTCGTTTGGCATATCTCCAGCGCTGCCGGTAAACATTATTTGTGTTAAGCATTTGATTTCTAAATCGAATGCATGGAATATGCACTAAACGCGATTGGAAGGTGTCTGACACATCATCCGTTGTTTTACAGTCGCTGTAAAACACCAGCCAACCGATAACATCCTCTCTCATCTTGGACTATTGAAACAAACATCCACTTCACGTCAAACCGTTCTGCTGGTTGGTCGTTACGTTTGCGGCCGTAGTAAGGAAGGTCCTTAGACTGTGGACTTGAAAAGTGCGAAAACAAATGGATAGAGCGTTCCTGCCAGGGCCTGTCCTTTGCCGTCCTCTCGGCGCGCTGGTGGAAAGTGGCTCAGCGCTTTAGTGGCATGAAACGAGTTTCATACCTTAATTCACCCCAAGCCCGGCAGCGGTTTCAATTGGGTTCGGTGTTTTTGATCCCCAGCGACGCTCGGGCGAGCGAGATGGGTGTTTTCCGACGTGTTTTTAATTATTAAACCTCCGACCTTTACTCAAACCATTGAATTGCTGATTGGATTTATGAATCATTCAAGTGGCACCTCGCGGTGCTGCATTCACCGTGCCATTTTGGTGTTTGCAGATAGCCATAAGGGCCAGCTTTGGGAGGTTTCCAAGGAAAACAGTCCGGAACATTGGACCTTTACTTTCTCGGTATTATTTTTTCGACGAAACCATTACGGCTATTAAATATACACAAATATGAAGAATGCATCAGCGGTCGTTACTGCGCAATTGTTTGCACGCTGCTAATAAACCATCGAAAATGATAAAAATCTGTCACTGAATCGTTCATACTCTGTATTCAACGTATAGTATGATACTAATTGTTAAGAATTGGGATCTAGATTTCTTGGGAAAATGGATAGGTCTGCTGCGCTTGTAGTTTTTTCCTATTTTTGCACCTCGTTAACTTCAGAATCAGAAAAATCAAAGAGACACTAAGTTGATATGAGTTATGGGTGTTGTGGATTATTTTGAGAACAAGTTTTACCAGTTTACCTTAATTGTTCCATTATAGTTCGGAACGATGTTTTACTAGCCCATCACTTTTTACAATTTTATGAAAAACTACGAATATATCGATATAATTGAAAATAAACTGAATGAACGAAAACTAGTTCGTGCATCAGCAACCATTTGATACTTGATACATTTGATACAACATACTAGATACTAGAAATTATTTCTTATAAAAAATATATATCTGTTTAATCATACAAAAGGAAAGTTCGTTTGTTTGCTTGTTTGTATACGTTTCATCTCGGGTGAAAAAACATCTGGGTCTGTTCATAATACTATTATCAATGAGGAAATATTGTTCCCTTATATGAAGTATTGTATGAGTCTCAAATAGCTCTCTCCCTACGAATCTAAGTGCTAAAAAGTCACAAATGGAGATGGTTGGTGGTCTTTTCAGGGATACTACTGATGGATAAGTTTGAATGTAAGAATAATTGAATCAAAACTAAATCTAAATGACGTTAAGAAAACGTCGGAATGTTGAATACATCCGTGTAGTACCATTAGCTCAGGAAAGGTACCAATGTAGTTCGCCTACTACCGGGCAAGGCGTTAAGCGTTTACCAACGGAAGTTGGCTGTTATTGATGCGATGGTGCGAAAACAACGCAGCGTGCGAGAAAGGAAAAAAACCCACACAAACACTCACGGATGTGAAAACTATAATCGAATGTCACGTGTCACTGGAATGGGTTATCCATCTAGACCGGACTGGACTGGAGAATGCGAAAATGAACGATTGCTAACGGGAAAGAGAACATACTGTCCAGGACTGTGACGAACGATGCGTAACAAATAGCTGAACGGTTAGCACAGCAGAGTGTCGATTAGACAAACTCAGAACACGGTGACTAGTGTCACAATGGCATGCAATGCATACCGCGGTAGCTATCCTGTGTAGCTTTTTCAACGCCCGGTTGCTTTTTCACCGATGATCCCAGGTTTGGATTAAAGTACGCTGTGTAAAGAAATGGGAGAAACACAAGGTGATGCAATGGTAGTTTACACATGGTGTGATTCATAAGCGAAAACTGTGTGCTGAAACGCATTTCATACGAAATCCTGTATAAACACGGGCTTGAAAAAATAACACTTCTGTACAACGAATGTTTAAAAAAAAATCAGACAGCATAGACCGACGGTTCTTTCGTTGCTTGCTCTCGTTTTGCACACACGGCAATCATCATTAGCCACAGATATAAGCGCTGGATCCGCGCATCCATTCATGTTATTGCGTGGGCTCGTAAAAGAGCCTCCGAGCAAGCGGATTTTCTTCGTCCTGATTCGTTTCGTAGTTAATTGTATTGTGTAGCAAATTGAAACCGAGCGCATCCGTGCCTCATAACGATTGACCCTGACCATTCTACTCTAGCTGGTGGGAGCGTAACGCAAAAAAGGATACACCACAACTACACACTTCCGAATCGTTGCTTTCTCGACACCGTCCGTAAGCATTTCGTCTCCCACTCCAACGCTTTCCCGCTCAACCAAAAACCCAGCTCAATGACGTCGTGTTTTTGAGGTTTGTTTCTTGACCATAACTTTTGCACCTAACCGGCGGACATGTGCTCCCGTTCGGCATCGGGTTGTTGTCGGAACGTTGTTGGAGGTGGATCGGACGGGTTTTCTCACGTAGTCTGAGGCCAACATCGAATCCTTTTCCTTTTGTAGTCGTTGCATGTTTGGTATGCTTTATTCATACCGCTCGTACTCACCAGACACACTGGCGAGGGTTGACCAGCTCTACCTTTAATCTAATGTTTGTCCATTATTTTCTCTACAGCTCATTCCCACTGCTCGGCTCTTAGCTGTGTGCAGCGTGTAAAGTTTCTATTACGTGTTTTGCTCTTCATTAAATTACTCCTCATCCTACGGTTAACGTTCCGCTTGCCGCGCTCTCCTCGAACCCACCAGCGAAGCTGCTGTAATTGATTTCTTTTGTACAGAAACAATTTTGTCCCGCTCCAAAATCAAGCAAAATCCCATTCCGTTCGTACCAGAAAAGAAGACAAATAAACAGACCACCCCGCCACCAAACAAGCGATCGATGCTGTTTCGGTGTGCTCTTCCTCGACGGGAAATTAAATGCTCCCTTCAGGCGGCATGTCGGAACGTTTGGCTGCTAGAAACTCTAGAAAAACCCATCCAATCAACAGAGGATGTGAAGTGACCGCATGAAGGCAGGGAACGGATATGAATGCGATACGGTCACTTCTCGTAATGTGTTTTCCGTTTGCCTCCCGAAAACAGCAGACGTCTGTTGGGAAAAACGCATGCATTACTGTATGTAGAATGGGGAGCCTACGCTCATTCGGTTAGCCTGCCTTTTACAGCAAACGTAGACGCCTTTCAGCACTGGTCAAATTCCACATTCCCGGCGCTTGGATCGTTCCAAATCCGTTTGAAACGAGGCACTGAACGTGATTTGTGGTTCGCTATCTTGTTATTGCGGGAAATTAAGATGTCTCGAAGTGTGGAAAGATTGATCGCACTCGTGCGCTGAGTAACGCGTGCAAGCGTCTGCACGTGGCTGAATGCAGATGCGCAGCAACGCTATTTTCTGAGGCCTATAATAAATTAAGGAAACATTGACAGTCATTTAATGCAATCATAAAACAGACTAAAATTCGCTATGTACATTTAAGTGAAAATTTAAACTTATCCACGATCAGATTCACTGCTTTTCAGATAGTAATAAATGTAGTTTTGTTTTAATATCACATTCACCTTGTGTGCTTGAATTTTTTCAAAACTTTTATGGAAACGACAAAACTACTGTGAAAATGTCAAATTTAAATTAGTATCTGAAAAAAGAGACACCCTCCAACCAATTTGAATGTAAATTTGATCCTTTTTCGGAACTTTCTGGAAATGCTCTTTCTTCAAACTTCCAGGCAGTAATAAACACCTTCCCCAACCGCCTTTCTATCATAAGAACGGTACTGTTTCATACCGAAAAAAGGTATCCGTATCGCTTGAATCGTTTGCTGATTCGAACGGATACCAGCGAAGGGATGGTATTTTATCAGATCTAATTTCACTTCCACCAGCGCAAACGTTTCGTGTCCTCAATACATCCCTCTTGTTGGGTGAAAAAATTGAGTTCACGCCACCGACCGATGCTACCGCAACTTCTTCCATCCTCTGTCAGTCCCTTTTGTGCCACTATTTTGCGAGCGGACCAGAAAGATATCGTTCTGAAACACCCAGTCACCCAGGTTTCAGTAACGCGCCAAAGGATGCATTCGAAGCTGTACAATCGATTTGTTGGCTTGTTTGGTGCGATTGCACAGCAAATAATGCTGCTGGCAGAGATTGTATCCATTTATATCACTGAAACATCCAGCACTTTCTTATTGTTCACTTTATGTTCCATCGCAAAAGCAGCTTTTACCCCTGTGCCGCAGTGAGATATCAAAAATGATAATTTAATTAACGCTTCCGCATCAAATGGCGCCACCGATACGAGCGCCGATCAACATCGACTTCATCAGATTCAGTTTCCACTAGTAAGTGCGCCGTTGTTATTGGGAAAACTTTGCAGCGCCATTTTGGCCCATTTCTTGGTTCCCCGTTTTGCCGCTGCTGGCAAAAGTTTCCCGCGTCGAACCCGACGCAGGAAGTTTGCGAACCATCTGTCGAAATATGACGGTGCGCGGAAAGTTTTGCGTATGCTCCGCGGGACGAACGGTCCCGGGCCGAGAATGGGGAGCCTACGCTCATTCGGTTAGCCTGCCTTTTACAGCAAACGTAGACGCCTTTCAGCACTGGTCAAATTCCACATTCCCGGCGCTTGGATCGTTCCAAATCCGTTTGAAACGAGGCACTGAACGTGATTTGTGGTTCGCTATCTTGTTATTGCGGGAAATTAAGATGTCTCGAAGTGTGGAAAGATTGATCGCACTCGTGCGCTGAGTAACGCGTGCAAGCGTCTGCACGTGGCTGAATGCAGATGCGCAGCAACGCTATTTTCTGAGGCCTATAATAAATTAAGGAAACATTGACAGTCATTTAATGCAATCATAAAACAGACTAAAATTCGCTATGTACATTTAAGTGAAAATTTAAACTTATCCACGATCAGATTCACTGCTTTTCAGATAGTAATAAATGTAGTTTTGTTTTAATATCACATTCACCTTGTGTGCTTGAATTTTTTCAAAACTTTTATGGAAACGACAAAACTACTGTGAAAATGTCAAATTTAAATTAGTATCTGAAAAAAGAGACACCCTCCAACCAATTTGAATGTAAATTTGATCCTTTTTCGGAACTTTCTGGAAATGCTCTTTCTTCAAACTTCCAGGCAGTAATAAACACCTTCCCCAACCGCCTTTCTATCATAAGAACGGTACTGTTTCATACCGAAAAAAGGTATCCGTATCGCTTGAATCGTTTGCTGATTCGAACGGATACCAGCGAAGGGATGGTATTTTATCAGATCTAATTTCACTTCCACCAGCGCAAACGTTTCGTGTCCTCAATACATCCCTCTTGTTGGGTGAAAAAATTGAGTTCACGCCACCGACCGATGCTACCGCAACTTCTTCCATCCTCTGTCAGTCCCTTTTGTGCCACTATTTTGCGAGCGGACCAGAAAGATATCGTTCTGAAACACCCAGTCACCCAGGTTTCAGTAACGCGCCAAAGGATGCATTCGAAGCTGTACAATCGATTTGTTGGCTTGTTTGGTGCGATTGCACAGCAAATAATGCTGCTGGCAGAGATTGTATCCATTTATATCACTGAAACATCCAGCACTTTCTTATTGTTCACTTTATGTTCCATCGCAAAAGCAGCTTTTACCCCTGTGCCGCAGTGAGATATCAAAAATGATAATTTAATTAACGCTTCCGCATCAAATGGCGCCACCGATACGAGCGCCGATCAACATCGACTTCATCAGATTCAGTTTCCACTAGTAAGTGCGCCGTTGTTATTGGGAAAACTTTGCAGCGCCATTTTGGCCCATTTCTTGGTTCCCCGTTTTGCCGCTGCTGGCAAAAGTTTCCCGCGTCGAACCCGACGCAGGAAGTTTGCGAACCATCTGTCGAAATATGACGGTGCGCGGAAAGTTTTGCGTATGCTCCGCGGGACGAACGGTCCCGGGCCGGACTTTCGTCGCGCTACCCGAAGCAACGCCAAAAAGGTCAGTCGCTTATTTACCAAATTGCTTTCTAATTCCGCGTCAGATTATTTCCCAATCGTACTTGATTGTGTTTAAATTTGTTTGCCCGCGCACTTGGCACACCGCGCCAACGGTTGCTTTGATTTTCCACGCTAGCCTCGTACGCCCAGTCCCAGAGACGCTTGCTTTGATTTCAGATTGTTGGGTTTTTTCTTCTCTTGATTCTTTTATTTTTGCATCGTTCGCGGCATACACTCTCGCACACACATACACATATAGTGTTCCTTAGTGCGAGCAGAAGCAGAGCTTTCGTTTTTGCAAATTCCCAAAACACTCGGCGCTAATCGAGCCGACACCAGGGGCTTGTGCCAGAGGCAAAAGGGATTTATGCAAGATTGTGTTTTGCCGCTTGTTTCTCGAACGTGAAGATTCTCGCACGCCCCCGCCCAACACCAGTTTCGGCCGACACGTTTACAATCATCAGCCTCAGAGCCACACACACACACCCGTAGAATGTGGAATCAAATATGTCCGCTAGCCGCCACTGTCACACCTTCCGCTCGCAGTACTAGCAAAAGTGGCAGAAGAAAGCGTACACCGAAATGTGTCGAGAACACGGAGAGGCTGGCACCCGATCTGGGGACCCGGCCCAGCCACATCATGGCCACCGTTATGCAATCACTCTTGTCATACCACCTCTTGGCCTGCTCGTGACACTCAGCGCACGTACCGAAGGATGTTCCCGTGTTCCAGGGGCGGAGGCGCCCTGTTTCACCGCCCTTCGTCTCCGAACGCAACAACAACAATATGGCCAACCCACTTGATTGGCGAGCTGCTTTCGACACTGATGATGCTCCTCCGGGTTCTCGGGGTAGTTCGGGCACGAGCGTCATCGGGCTGGGCCTCCTACTGCATCGCACCGTATCACACTTATCGACGGTTCGGTACTTCTTGTGCTGGTCGGTAGCACATTTAAGCCATTACAGTTCGGTGCTATTTTCCCGTGTTGCTGTTGTTGTATGTGTGTGTTTTTTTATTTCATTTCCATCATGTCAGCCTTGCCTGCCTTGTCCGGGGCGGTATATTCTTTTCCCTCACACTCGACCCAAAGCCCAACCGCCGGCTCCGGCATACCGGCATCGTCGTTGTCGTCGTCATCGTCACGGGCCGCTCTCGATGCGATGGAGTGCCTTGTTGGAGGTCAAACTTATGCTGGTTCCGGCGTTGCGTACCCTGCGTTCGCTGGCGCTGGCCGGCTCGGCCGGTGCGGGAGGAAATTAATCAAAAATCGATCAACATCATGTTTATCTCGACCGTGGTCGTCCTCTGCGATGAAGAACATGGTCGCCTCCGGTGCAGTTTGCAAGGCGTCGCGAATGTGCTCGGTGGAGGTGGTGTGTGCTGTTAACAAGTGCTAAGCAGCCGAACACGCTACAAATGTGTCCGTGTGTTTGGATTTATTTCGAACAAGCAAGCAGTTTGCAATCGGAAAGAGATGATTTCGATATAAACGAAAATGTGGAGGGTGGCTGTTGGGTAAGTGATTAAAAGTTATTGATACATAGTGAAGTCATACTAAAGACCTAGCTCCTAGCTAACGGGTGGGGATTCACATGGCAAGGCTACACTTATCCTATAATGTGTGATCCTGTTTTATTATTAGTTTCATACACATCATGCGTGTACACATCATGAGTGTAGCAGTGCCT
>KZ072172.1:47317-57734 GCA_002091845.1 Anopheles cracens
TCGAATAGAACTGGTCGTGGTGCAATTGCTCAGGTCACGCATAGCACTACGGTCCAGGCCAAACGGATCACATTGATTGCATTGGAGCGCACGGTGACAGGCATTTCCATGTTGGTAGCCCAAGAGGACGGCAGGTAGGGACCATCTGCCCTATCAGGGATAAAGGCAGCGTTCATTGTGCTGCGCTGGTGTAACGTGACCAGTAATAGACAGACAAAGTGAGTGATAGTATCAACCTGTCGTTTTACGTTGACGTCCATCCGACGTTTCGTCTTTCATGCCCTGTACTCATCTACATCCGTCTTCCTGTAACGTTTCCTGCCGGTGTTGCGCCGGGAGCTGGAATTGCTGCAAGAAGCTGATGTTTACGGGAGCGTTTGTTTGGTCCTTGCGCCGCTGTCACAGAGGAAAATTAGGTTAGAGTTGCTTCTTCTCGCACACCGTGCGTCCGGGCGTCAGATGATTCATTTATTAAATAGATACCGCTTCTCTTTCGGACGTGTGCCATGAAGGTAGCTGCATTATCCTTACAACATACGGGACGCGATGGAGCTTGCTACGTGAAAGATTTCATCAACGCTGCGGGAATTGTATGTAATAATGGAACATTAACTGGTGTGTTTCATTGAAAATTCTAGTTGAAGGAATTGACGTTAATTTTTTATCACGGTCGGCATATTGTTCACGATAGACAATATTGTTTCATAGGATGAATAATTGATAGCTTTAATGTTTTTTTCTATTTAATTTCTGAAAAAGTAACATTACAGAACTCTATAGATCCCAACTGTACACCAACAATGCGCCATAAAATCAAAAAAGAGATGCCTCAGTACACAGATTCCCCACAATAAGCGATGGTAAACGGAAGGTATGTGGCACTCGAGGCAAATCCTGTTTACGGAGCACGAAACATCATAAAGAACGAACTTCCGTTTTAATACGCGTTCACATTGTACGCCCACCGTTTCTGTTCACATGGGAGCCGGCAGAGAGACCCATAAACCGTCGAAGGGTTGAAGAGAGACACGAAGGGTACGAGTGTTTTTCTGCGCAATCATAAACTGCGAAATGTGTTTGCTGTGTTCGAGATCCATTGGACTTTTAAGCGCTACGCCGCAACACTGGTTTGGGGATTTTTGGGGGAAAACCGTGTTTGACTTCTACTGCATAAAGTAAACGATGTGAGTGGCTTTGGTGATCAATGAATTTTAAACTTTACTGTATTTAGCGCCGGGAACGTGAGAAAGAACCTTATCTCCACGTCTGGAATTGGCACGTAAATTAAAATTGATTCAATCAGAGTTTTTTTAAATATGTTTAAACATTGTTATTAATTCAACTTCAAACAGGAATTTATCGCATAAAAAAGTCTTTTTAAATCTCAAGATTATTTTGAGATTATTATCCAACGCATAAACTAGTAATGGCTTATAGAATTTTCACAGCTGACCAGGCGTTTTTATGAGCGAAGCAGTTTAATCTCTTCTTATCATTTCCTTTCCGTACTAGAAGTATGCTATGCTTAGGCTCGTGCTGGCTCGGTAATTTCGTGCTGTACGAACGGATCGTGAAACCATATTAATGTGAGTGCCTAATGAAAATATAGCGAAACAACATTTGGCTTCACATTATGCGCACGTCCGAAGATGTATTTTATGCCACGTTTTTAAAATTCCACTTCTTTCGATAGAAGCAAAATATTGTTTTTACATTTGGGCTATAACTCCAATATGCGGTTTTGTAATTATATACAGCATATTCAGTTTTAATTTTGTGCTTAAACATATTTATCATCCAATTCTGCTACACATCCATGCAGTGAGCAGTTGTTAAAGACCACTTTTGAGAATTTTGCATTTGTAGCATATGAATTATTATTTCATCTCACTAAAACCACTATAACATTGGTAGCAGTTATATTCCTTCTTGAAACCCATGAAAAAAGGACACTGCTTGCAGAATAGAAAAAGTATCGCACGTATCGTCTCGAGCATTTTACAAACCAGCTAGGCGAACGAAAGCAATTTCGGATTATCTCGTTGTAAGTTTTCGTAGAATGGTACGACAGAGAAGAAAAAAATGAAAACCGACCTCGTGCATACGGAAATCGAATACCAAAAAGCGCCACGAAACACCCTCTGCAGCGACGCTAAAGCATGAGAAGATTGTGGTTTGAAGCTTATAACCGGACTAGCATCGAAATGTATTCGCCATTTGCCTTTGCGTTCCAATTTCCAACCAGCCTCGTATTAAACTCACGTATGGGTAGCAGCAGTAACAACAATAACAAAAAAAACACTATCACGATACATCCTTCGAGCGTTTGTGTGTGTTCGTTTTTCGAATTTTTTGTAAGAAAAAAAAAACAACATTTACCATTCGCATACGCATACCAATCTTCGGAACAGTATAGGCCCGGCACTTGGAAAGGATAGGTCGATGAGGATTTCAGAAAACAATCCTTCCCGCATTCGTTTGATAATCGAATTCTCCGACTTTCCAGTGGTCGCGTGTAAAGATTTGCAATCTTGTGTCCTGCTGCTTGCGAGCTAGCCTGCCAGCTAGCCGGCCCAGTCAGCCAACCATACAGGAGGTCATATAGGATTTAAGTTTTGCATTTTTCTTCGGTCCAAAATGAAAAATTGGATTAGGCAGCATTAGAGAGTAGGTTTCCCGGAGTGTTCTGAGCCGTTTCGATTCTCTCGTTTGAAATTCGCTTTATGATTGGGTAAATTTACGTATAAGTTAGGATAATAGGACGATTCATAGGAAATGCGTGATGTGTATGTGAAAGTATGATAGCACGAGTGCAAAATCGGTAATTGAAATATGGATGCCGCTTTAGATACATTTCAAATGTTGCTCAAGGCACGTTACATTTCTGTTTTTTTCACATGCATTGAAAATGAGTGTCAAATTTCGGTTGGATGCTCTTACTTGCATAGCCCAAGCAGTGCTGTTTTTCATGATAATTTACGTAGCATACACAATTTCATTTAAATTGTGTTTTTTTTTGTATAATACCACTTTTGATATGATTGATATGAAATTTTGAATTACAATTAAATGTAACTGTTCAAACAACAACATACTACAATCGCTTGGAGTAGAATTTGATCCCGCAGGACAGATTTATGAAACTATCTAAACGAAAGCCACAGCTTTCATTATCAAATGCAATGTCGGTGGAAAATAAATGTGCCATTAACATTCAAAGCATTCATACGCGAGTTAAAGTACTAGAAGTTCCGGAAAAGAGGCGTTTTGCTGATCTCACCCCGGTACGTCCCGCTTGCTTCTATTAACGTGCATCAAACCGGCCACCCGTGAGGGGCATAACTTTCTGGCCGGCGCTTTCTGGCACACCTGGGAAATCAATATGTTAGGTATAAAATTTACTGCTAATGAGTTTCGGAAACAGTTCGTTCGAAAGGCGTTCGAGTGCAAGAACGAGCGATGTAGCGCAGCGATCGGAATAACTTTTCACGAACTGAAATCGAATCGCAACGCTAGCGGATGGGCTTGTAAAGTGTCCAAGTATCGGTTGTCTTACGAGCGACCGGAGCGCTTCCGATCGCACCGTTCGCTTGAGGTTCATAATTTTCTATTTCGTACGGCTCGAGCAGAAGCCGGCGAAGATTTAGACATGTGTGTAAGCATACGCTGTGCTGTTAGTTACACTCGCGGGATATTTTCGAAATATGTTGTGGGTAGCGTCTTTAAAGAAATACGATCTAATTAATACATTCACGCGTTGAGACGGTATGCTGACTTTTATAAATCTTTAATGACTTTAAAGCACCTTTCGGAACAAAAACTAATGTTACAATTGCTTCCCTTACTAACTTTAGCGACTAGGTACGGCAATCAAAAGTCCCAGTCCAAGCGACATAAAGTGATAGTAACGAGGGACGGAAACACTTCCAAAGACCATGCACCTGGGCTGACACCGCCAAAGTGTCGTTAACGAGGGGTTCCGGAAAATTCGAGTGCGCCTAGCTAAGGCTCTCTCGGTCATGATTAACGCATGTGTTTATGTGGTGCATAAAGGTAGTGCTTAGCCCCGCCGGCCCGAACTGGGAGCATCGATTAGCGACCGAGCGTTCCACGTGTGCCACCATTAAATGACACGAACGAGCGCTCAGCGGTGGTCGGGGCGACGAACCGGACCTTGTTAAGTGTTTTTGGGTTATTGGGTTTTCGCTAAGGGGGAGTGTTCTGTTCGGGCGAAACTGCTGACGGGCCAGTCAAACAACGTATGCGTTGTGCTAGCATTTTCTTCTGAGCTTTTTTTTTCAAACAAAAAACAAAACGACACGTCGATGAACAGCAGGCATAAGCGCTTTGCCAGCGTAACGCAACGCTGTGCTTTCAGAAGCAGTGCGGGGTATGAGTTACAAACACAATCAACAGTCGTTTATTTGGTTGAATCAAATTTCTGTCCCATCCCCGACGGAAACAAATCCCGTGAAGCACGCGTGAAGTGGAGCGAACAAGCAGGAAGTGAAGAATTCCCACACGAATTAGCTAAACGCACGCCCCTCTCGTGGGTTGTACTAGGGGAGTAAAGTTGGCTTTGGAATGTCGGTTTTACTATGTTGGATGCCTAGCAGGTGTGTGAATATTTATGAAATAACATAGATAGAAAATACCGTTGAAGCCGTGCTTAAAGTATATAACTGAAAAAGTTTTATACTTCAGTAATGATACTATATAAAATGCCAATAGAATTAACAACTTTGATAATACATTTAAAAAATACTTAATAGTGTTAACAAAATGTATAATGTTACAGTCCCCAAAACATTATTGCAATTATTTCATTCTCAGTTTTGCAGCCCTCAATCGCATTGCGAGCTTCGGAAATGATTACAACTAACCCATCCAATTAAAGAATCAACGGTACTACCGCTTCCGATGAATAATTTCTTGTTTCCAGTGAAGTCATGCCATCGAGTGGTCTGGTAAAATCCCCGAACCAGCCTGATCCCATTGTCTTAGCGGGCTGGCATTCGAGCAAAATATCTTTGCTTATCGGCATCAACATCAAACGAGAATGAATATTGTATACAACGAATGGCAAGGCTATGCTTAGCAAAATTAGTCAATTTGGCGGCTAGAATAAGCTAACGAAAATCATTCATCCGTACCGATGGCATTGCTTGCCCAGATGAAGCTAATTAAGCTCATTCCAGCCTAAGGCTATCTGGGATGGATAAGCAACGTGAATTAGAAGTAGCATTGATTGACAGGCAAGAATAGATAAATCGAAAACAAGTTAATGGTGCGGTCGAGATTACAACTCCGACTTATTCACACTGCGCATGATGCAATAGGTCTGTTCCTAGCAGGGAAAGAAACGAATTTAATTAGGAAACCCACGTTGCGATGAAATGGATACACACAAGTGGGCTTTATTTGGATAGAGTTTTGCAATTCAGTAATGCAATTGAAAAAAAGGCAAACAAGCATGTTTTGCAACTTAAATTGACCCGTTCAGCAAGCTTCTGCTGAACAAACGAAACTGTCTCGAATTTACCTGAAGCATCAATTTCGTTTGTTTTGTGACAAGCATAATGAATTTACTTGATTTAGTAACCAGATCTCATATGTTTTCTTATCAGTTCAGACATGGTATTAACTAAAATGTTCAAAATTGTTTTTAGGTAACTCATAATTGCTTCTAAATATTAACAAAAGCTCTAAAAGAATTGTCGAGCGTTTTCTTGTACGTTGCAAAAACATTACATTTTTACTCCGATGCCCACCTTTTTCAGAGAGCAAAAAGTCATTCAAAAACATTGCACAGAGGCATTTTGTGATTGTTTTCATTCTCCAGAACGAAACAGAAGCAAAACAAAAACATTTAAACCCCGTCCCACATTCGTTCGCAGTAAGTTGATGATGGATGCAATGAAGAAAACTGTCTAACCATCAATATGATGCATTTTGCAGTTCAATCGATCCACATGCATTGATGTGTTTGTGTGTGTTTGGTGTTTTTTTTTTTCAATTTTATTTTGCTGGCTACAACGATCATCGACTCGATCATAAATATGCGGCAGCGATCGATGGTCGACTACTAGTTGAGTTTGTGGTTCGGTATCGGTAAGCCACCGTTCGGAGTGAACTGTGGTTACGTAGTGCAAGAGAATGAAGTGTGTCACAGTGTCTGTGGTTGCTGTAGTGCTTCTGGCGTTGCATCTGGCAAGTGCAGCACCGGTGGAAGAGCAACAGCTGCCCGTAAAGCAGAAAGAGCTCCGACCGGCGCAAACAGTGGAAGAGGTGAAACCCGCGGAAGTAGCTGCTGCTCAGACAGCTGACGTTGCCGCGGCACCGGAGACGAAGGAGGAAGCCGCTTTGGTGGACACGCCCGTGCCAGGAAATCAAGTGAGCAGCTTCGTACAGGAGGAAGCTGCTGCTGATGGTGAGGCCGAGGAAGGTAGTGAATTGAGTGCTAGTTCTCGCTCCAGGCGATCAGTTGCATGTACTGAACTCTTAGGAGACGATGGCGAGATGCGGACGGTTTGCGACCAGGATCAGGACGCCGAGAGCAGTGCCGTGGACAGTGCGGTGGCGTTTGAGCGATCGTACGGTGGACATGGTGGTCATCATGGAGGCCACGGCTATGGGCATCATGAGATGAAGGGACATGGCGGTCATGAATCTCACGGGTATGGACATGGCGGACACGAACACAAGGGCTACGGCCATGGCGGACACGAGCACAAGGGCTATGGACATGGAGGCCACGAGGCTCACGGATATGGTCATGGTGGACATGAGCACAAGGGCTACGGGCATGGAGGTGGTCACGAGCACAAGGGCTACGGACATGGAGGTGGTCACGAGCACAAGGGTTATGGACATGGCGGCCACGAGCACAAGGGTTATGGACATGGAGGTGGCCATGAGCACAAGGGCTATGGACATGGAGGCCACGAGGCTCACGGATATGGTCATGGTGGACATGAGCACAAGGGCTACGGGCATGGAGGTGGTCACGAGCACAAGGGTTACGGACACGGCGGCCACGAGCACAAGGGCTACGGGCATGAGGCTCACGGACACGGTCACGGAGGGCACGAGCACAAGGGCTACGGACATGGCGGTGGCCACGAGCACAAGGGCTACGGACACGGTGGCCACGAGCACAAGGGTTACGGTCATGGAGGCGGCCACGAGCACAAGGGTTACGGACACGGCGGCCACGAGCACAAGGGTTACGGGCATGAGGCTCATGGATACGGTCACGGAGGACATGAGCACAAAGGATACGGCCACGAGGGTCATGGACACGGACACGGTCATGGTGGGTACGAGCACAAGAAGATGCACTACCGGTCCGCTTCGTACACGGCCCCAGCAGCCCACGGCCATGAGGCATCCCACGGTGGATACGGTGGTCACGCGGCGCCAGTGAAATGCGGAGCCAACCTGCTGGTCGGCTGCGCTCCCTCGGTTGCAAAGGTCCCTTGCCAGCCAGTGCACGAACATGGCTACGGACACCACGGTGGGTACGGCGGACACGAGGCTGCTTCCGAGCTGTCCTTCCGCTTCGCTGCCCCGGAACCTGAGCAGGTGGAGACAGATAAGTTAGAATAAGTGATTTTTTGTTCAATAAAGTATCCGCAATTATGAATACAACGACGTTCCGAATTTTGTAGGTTTATGTTCTGCAGGAAAAGAAAAAGTGTGAGAAAATGAGAAAGCAAAGTTGAGAAGAGGGAAAATGGGTGCGCTATATTTTCCGATGAAGATACATTTTTACACCGTAGACTTTTGCAACATTCAGAAGCATTTCGAACATTCCAAAATCAATGTTACACCTCAGATGATTTAATTGCTTCCGCTTTCAGCCTACACGTGCATAAACTGCTTGCATTACTTTCCAACACAGCCGATGGCAGATCTGCTCCCTACAAATGCTGCTATTAACACAATGAATCCATATCATTCCGCAATTATTTGAATAGCACAAAAGCGTCGGGGCGGGTTCGCCCAAGCCACACATGGCAGCGTCTGCCAACTCCCAATCGGTTTCGTGATACATTATCAAACTTTTTGGATCACGGCTGACAAGCCATTAATCATAGACGCAGGCATTAATCAAGTGAGAACAGAGAAAAATCCAGAACCTACGCCGCACCGGCCGTATCGTTTGTCACCGTGTCCTTCCGGTAGTGTGCTAAAATGTCGATAGCAGATCGGATGTTTTTATTTCATGTTTCTTTTTATTACGAACCGTACCGTGTGGCTGCGTTTCGCCAGCATCAACGCAGTCCTGGTGTAGCGTTGGCAATTTCGTGCCGAGTTTCGACTGCGGGCCTTCCCGTGTCATGTGCGCCGGAGACAAAATTAATCATACGCATACCGTGCTTTTTTTTTCTTCCTGCGTTCGGTTCGGTTCATTCCCCGGATATTGTTTCCCTTCTCTTAGAACGATCCATCAATGTGTTGCATGTCGATGCCGCACCAAAAGCCGTACCCTTTTCCCGCCGGGCAGGGACGATCGATACCGATCGAACTGTGGCCGCGTGTGTGCGAAAGCTACATATTGTACGGAATAGGAAATTTTATATACCCCGGTGCCATGCGTTTGGGATCACCGTTTTTGCGTTCGGGTTTCAGCGTGTTCCACGATACACACCGAGCTGTGCACATCTGTCCTTCATCAGCCGTCGTTTTGTTAGTATTTCATGGCCTACTCCGAAGGATAAAGGAAACCATCCTCCCACCGTTTCGGGGGAGGTTTGAAGTCAATTTGTTTAATAATGACTTTGACTTTCCGTACCAACCCAACCCAGTGACCGTGCTCGGCACTATCCCAGAGCAGCAGAACGCACTGTAATGCATACCGCGGGGTCAGACGGAAGCGCTCGCTGTAGGCTGCTCCTTTAACACGCGTTTCGTACCGGCCACTAGCGTCACAGCGGCTCATCCATCGGTTTGAGTCGCGTCGTATGTCAAAAATTGTTAGCATCATTCCTCACATCACAACGCTGGCGAGGTCGTGCGGCCAGCTCGGCTGCGCTCGGCGAACGCACAGCCTAACGCGAATATTAGCGTAGCGATGCGGAAGATCCACGAGATACTTGACGACGACGCCCATCCGTCACTGTGATGTATGATTATGCTTCCAATAAATCAATGCTCCGGTTTCTCCAGTCTACTTAACATGATCCTAAGCTGTCCTGCTGTGCGGCGCTGGTCCTGGCACGGCGTTCGGGCTCCGCTGGTTGGGCCGCAGAGTCGTCCCGAGCACACAAAACAAAGCTGCTAGACCGTGTAGTGGCATTAGGACAGCTCTAAATTTCGTGCAAATACATCCTTTGGGAGGGGCGCGTGGTCGGCAAATTGGACGCGAATGATGAACGCAAAGCGCGCGGACTGGAAGGAATAATGAAGAACTGATCGGTCGGCTCCATCAGAACAAGCGTGCCCAGGCGCTGCCGATGACTATGGCTAGCGGCTTCTAAATAGTCACAGGTCACCCATCGCCGCACAGTACACGCCGACGCAAATGAGACACCGATAAATTACGCTACTTTATTGCATCCGACTGGGCGTTGTAGCATAAAATTAAACTTACGATAGAAACTTGCCTGCCCCTGGAAAGAGGGTGCCGGGTCTGCATGACTCCCGTTGTGGTACATTAATTGAATTTCAACCTTAAAACACGGATAATAGACGTACTGGTTGCAGTAAGTGTTGCTTTTATTTACAAATAAGCAATAACGCTCCAGTGCTGCACGCGGTACCTGCTCGTCCGCGTGCTACTGTCGCTTTACGCAGCTTTTCACGCATGCTTGCGACAACAGCGACACATCAGGTCCTTCCATCACGGCACTCGCCCGCATATCGGGCACGTGGGCTAAGCTGACAGTCGTTCAGCTTCGGCGTGTTGTTCTGTGTATGGGGGTTTAATACATACCGTGCCGCGTACAGCATCCTGCGAACGTCCTGCTAGGCTCACGCTGCTCCTTGTTGCCCGTGACTCGTTTCGCATTGGCAGACGATAGAGGCCGCTCCGAACGGACGCTGAACCCACGAGCGTAATGTTTGGCCCGGCGACCCATCAATCATCGGATCATAATTTGGAAAATGTTATTCCGTGGGGCGAAAACGTCTGAACGCCGCCCGGATGCGATTCTCCGCCGACAAGGGTGACAAGTTTGTGACGGAAGTTTGCCTTACCACCGCAACCGAGGAGTTATTCGACATTTTTCAGTTGTTTAGCTGCTTCGCGCCGCCGAACTGTGTGCTGGATGCTCGATCTAGTAATAGGACGGCTCGGAACAGCCGGTTCCAATCAGGCACAGACAGCTGCCAACCTGGGGACAGATAATCCTTCGCTTTTTTCGCGGTCGTTTATTTATCAGCAGGCTCCGTAAATCATTCGTGGCATCTTAGG
>KZ072172.1:74257-90163 GCA_002091845.1 Anopheles cracens
TCCCCCGGATCCCGTTCACAGGGTTGCGCTTTGGTGGGGTTCACAGCTTAACACAGAGTGAACCAGTTTCGTGCAATATCATTTACCGAACATTCGAATCGCTTTCCGCACGGTGATTGAAGAGAACCATCGGATCGAATGGAAAAGAGGTCGATTTATGGCATAGAATGCATTCGGACTGTGTTTTGCGTCGCTTAAAATATCCCGGAATATCAAGATGCCATAATGTAGCTATCATTTCTTCCACCAGAGTGATCTCGTTACCCGTTTGAAGAGTCCGGAACCGGGTCGGGCTGTTTACCTTGCGCTTCATTTCATTAATCTTCGAGCAAAAGGTCCACCCTTGCACGGCAAAGTCGGCTAAGCGGCGCTATATTTTTGCTGAAGAGGCTCATAATTGTGTTTGCGCCGTTTGCGGGTTTCTTCGAGGCAGCGTCGTGCGTTTCGTCCTTACCTGAAAACCCCCCGCGCGGGTGCCGGATGTGGGCGATGTTTGCACGCGGTGCATTTGCATAAGATTAGATCACCCGAGCACATTATCATTATCGTGCTTGTGTAGCATAAATGAATTGATTACGTTGTGACAATATTGGATAGATAAAGTGGAATGATTAATGCTTCCGATAGGGCGGGCTGCAAGTGGGACTCTCCCGGCGAGTCCTTCCAGAGGCGAGCACACCAGCGGGCGTGCGAATTGTCCGCACCGTGTGCGCACATGGTGTGCAACAGCACTGCACCGCATGCAGCATGTGTCAGACGGTGGCCACGGGGGAGCCATTGTGTTCCGTCACGGTGCGTGATCGGCATGCGGGGTTTGCTGAAATGATTCGTGGTGCGAAAGCAGACAACGTGCCACTCGCGCACACTCCATGCGACGGATTCTCATTTTCGCATTCCACCGCTAGCGACCGGTGAATGTTTTGCATTGCTCAGCGTAATGCATTCGCTTCGCCCACTGGCGAATAGAAAATGTAAGCCGCACGAATTCGGTTGGCCTGTGCCGCGTCCGTCGTATAAAGCGCGGCCGTGGAATGTTGTTTGAAGTTTTCCCGGATCCCGTTCACAGGGTTGCGCTTTGGTGGGGTTCACAGCTATAAAATAAATCCTTGCGTTTTTCCGTTTGACATAAGTGCTAGTAGACAAATAAAAGTTAAAAATATCAATTACAATCCTTTAACATTAATTTTACGTACAAATTGATTATTTATCGCTTCATGATCATATCTACATATATCAACATGATTATAAAAACATTTTGTTGCCACTCCTTTCAAAACTATGTGCGTTTTCACTCAAACTGATAAAATATCGTTCTCGTTTGGCGACGTACGTTAAAACAGAAATGTGCATTACAACCCAATCTGATCACCGTCATAACACAAGATGCACCGATGAGCCGGTGACGAAGATATCGATAATGATGATGATCACGACGCTAAGCACGGTCCTTCGCGCTGGCGCTCTTTTTGATGGTGAGCCGAGTGCCGAGTACCCCCAGCCTTGAAACTTCGCGTAATACGTTGTTGGCTATGTGGTTTGAAGTGGGTTTGAGCCAGGGGCTACTGTCGCCTCTAGTAACTCCTCGCTACACGTTACACGCTCCTGCCTGAAAACGATACGAACGGCAACCACCTGAAGAAATCTTGCAAAACGTTATACAGCAGCTAAATAATAGCTTACGCTGAAATCAACTAGTTGAACCTGGCCAGTAGGCCCAAAAAATACGTAAACGGCTATCGATTTTACATGAAACCACCAAAGCAGCGGACACATCGCTTCAGCGTGCTGATTTTGTTTTTACGTTTCGGTCAGTGGTCGTGTTTCATTTCAGGCCTCCAGCCAATCGCTCCATGCGTTCGCTGCATGTTCACATAAGGCTCCAAACAAACAAACAACAGCACACGTCCAGCAATAAATGAAGCAAAACATACACCCACACCGAGAAGAACGTGGCGAACGGAGGCCAATGTTGTTTTTACGATTCACTGGGTAATAAAAGCACCGGTAGGCGAGAGGTTTTTATTTTCTGTTCTCATTTTGCGCTCCAACCGGGTGCGTCCGCACCGAGCTGGAAGTGAACGTATAAAAGCGGATTCTCATAAATTAACGTACAGAAATTATTTTCCGCTTGATTTATGTGCCCGCGTCCAGAGATCTTGACCTTACTGTACCGATTCCCCGTGTCCTGTGCATAAAGGAGCAAACATTTCAAGGACACCTAGGGCGAGGCAGTGACGGGCTCTGGATTGTGCGCGCGGCAGAGGAAAGCTATCAAATAGCCACAACAGCTGTTTCCGCGGGACTCATTGTTTAGCGGGTGAGAGAGCGCTTTATAGATGGGAGGTTAAATTTTTCCAGGCTGCAAAAGAGGTTACCAAAACGCTTCAAGTATCATTTGCTTTTCATTTGCAATTAGTTTTGAAAGTTCCAATTAATTCGATTCTAGTTTGGTTGATTTCAATCAGAGCAAGTGAGCTGTTTGATAAGGCTTCGTCTTCTGCCTGTTGATATTTGTTTAAAATCGCGAACTAATTTAATAACCAGCTGTATTGTACATTCTCTAATGAGTCGCAAATTATTTGCCTTGAAACTTCGCGTAATACGTTGTTGGCTATGTGGTTTGAAGTGGGTTTGAGCCAGGGGCTACTGTCGCCTCTAGTAAATCATTCAACTGGCGCTGAACAGGCTCGGAGATCAAAAGATTTCTGTTTCAGTCCCGTCCCGTCGATGATGGACGGTTTTTCGCTGACGATGTTATATTTTGCAGGAAAATTCATTCTTCTTTGCACCCAGCACCTTCTTCTATTTTCGCGTCTTTTTCTTTATTTCTTAAGAAAGAGAAAGACAGAGAGCCAGGGAAGAGAGAAAGAGAGAAAGTGTTAGTCCTTCGCATAAGGATATCGAAACTGCTGAGGTAGTATAACGGATGGGCGGAATTTTGAAGTCGTCTGCTTTGAAGATACCTTAGCGCTTCGGGGAGCAAAAACCTCCTGGATCAAAGTCCGTGGTGCAAGTGTTAATTAATATTCGGCTGTAATTGGAACATAGCGGTGGTTGAAGTGTGAACTAATCTGGCGATCGATCAACTTGTTCAGACTTCGTGGAAGCGTTTGCCACCTGGCATTATTTGGCTATTCACAACAGGTGGCTATCCGATCTGACCTACGGGCTATACTCGAAAGGTAAAAGAATTGATTCCTAACTCAATTAGTCGTTTCATTGAGCAAAGCTTCATTTTTGGTGCACATTTTGTGTGTAAAAAATGAGATGGTTTTGGTAGGATTTCTTTTATAGCAGAGTATTTTCTTTCATTTTTCCATACGATGATTCATGCAAATGTGAGTGACATTTCCAACGAGCAAACCTACTTGTTCGATTGAAAAAGAAGTAAACTTTCTGAAAGATATGATAATAATTAAAGCTCAGGTTTTCATAACACACATAAATGATGAAATAGGAAGAAATTGAACGAAATGTTGCTACTCATGATAAAGTTTAGCACAAAGGCTAGCTCTTGAAAAAAGTACACATCTGAACATAACTGAGCCAGTTGCCGCAGTTGTCGCTCAGTTGCCCATGAGCGAAATTACCGAAAATACTCATTAATTTTGTAATACTTCCACGAACAGAGCTTTTTCGTTTTATGATTGCTACCAAACGATATTCTCTCGTTATACTCAGGATCAGATTCGTTGAATGAAAAGCGAAAATGTCTAGAAGCTGGCTAATTTGCTATGAGTTCATAGAAATATAATTTTGCTTGAATACGTCACACAATTTTCGTTACTTTCACCGAACTAATTTGCGTTGAAGTAATTTAACGTACGCATTGAACCATGCCATGTGGAATAAACAAAACAGTTTCAAAAATTCCATATAACACATGCCTTATAATGTAAAATCTCACCGGCAAATGTAAAACAACTGTGAGGTTCATGTTTTCTCGTTCAAGAGTTGCGAGAGCATTCATCATTTTCATACTGAAAATCAGTCCCCGATTGCAGGTAGGCTCTCGAAAAACGTACTCCTGTTCCCCGGAAGTCAAAGTCATAAATTAACAACCCTCCTCGCGTCGTCCGGGCACCAGTCTCTGTTTGCGTTTGCGAGAAATGAGGTTCCAGGCATCCTGTATTTCTGGAGTATCGACCAGCTAATTCGACAACCCTTCTCCGCATGCGTGTTGAGTGCTCCTGTGTCGAGGCGACTGCGTCAAAGCCTAAAAGTTTGTCCCATCAGGATACTCTCCACGGTGGTGCGATGCGCGATAAGGCTAGCCCAGCAGCCCCGGTGTGTGCACAGCGTGAACCTAGACAAACAATAGACTCAACCAGACAGGATAACACGTGTTCTTCCTTGCGTACGACACGCAAACATACACCTACACACGCTCCACATTGGAGGATGTATTTTCTCGAGAAAGTGATATGGCACAACATAAATTAAAACATGCAAACAAAAAGGCAGGACGCGAGTTATACCGACCGGTCGTCGGTCTGGGACAATATTTATCCAAAGTCATCGTTTCCACTTACCATCGCGTTTGGCGCGTAAGGAGAAGCCGCCATTTATGCCGTATCATTCGGCAGCGTGCAGCAAATCGTGAAGGCAGGCCGCGTTGTTGTTGAACCGCTTGTTGGACTCGTTACGCGATCGCCAGGGATTCCGCCTGCTCCATTTCCCCGCAAACGGTAGTAGCCACATTGGGCAAGGTCAACGTCACCACACTAACATAGCCACCGTCCGCCCGGTGGACGTGAAAAAATGTACTTTGTTGAGGTTTTACAGGCCGATGCCGACTGTCGCATCAGGCAAATCTGGTGGGTTCTCTTTTTTCATTCAAAACGAAATAGAACACATCCGGCCACTGTCGTGAAAGAGGGGGACAATAGTGGCAGAACCACCGACATGATTTTTTCATTCAAAACGAAATAGAACACATCCGGCCACTGTCGTGAAAGAGGGGGACAATAGTGGCAGAACCACCGACATGTCTGAATGACAGATGACGTACGGTTTTCGGTAGAATGTAAAACAGTTCGATTGTGTCTGAACGCAGAAAGTCCCTGACAGATCTGTCAGGCTTGATTGAAGCGACGTTTCTACCGGACGCAAATGGATTCGGAGCGATGATGATAAATTGGCTACCGTTCGGTGTGCCGTTTGCTGTCAGCCTTTAGAAAGCTGTGTTTTCTTTCTTTTTTTCCAAAAAGACATTCTGCGTACCGTTTAGAGGTGAATTTTCCTGCAACGGGCTACTGGGATAAAGCTTTTTTCACAAGACGGATTGTTTTAAGTTAAACAGTAGGCCTTGAGATAATGTAGTTACATGGACTTCGATAGGTGGATCATTCTGTGACGCTTTGCTTCGCTCCACTGAGTGTACGGTGTGCGACGTTAGCGAAACCTTTAGCGACAACCATCTTTCCCATAAAATTTAGTTTGCACATGCCTACGGTGAGTGGAAAATGATTATCCTTCTCAGAAGATGGCCACCGTTGCTCGGTGCGGCTCTGCCAGGGAGCTGAGCTTTCTGAGTTATGGGTTTGCACTTTTTCCCGTCCACTTTTGACGCATGACTAAAATGTCAAACGACCGAAAGGCACTCGATGTAGGTCGGCGGCGTAATAGCCGCCGTCTTCGGCGAGCATCTAGGCGACCGCCCAACGGCAAAGACGCTGGGGCGGAGCTGCCGCACGGTGGAACGAGCCCCGTCGGAACGTTACCGTGAGGCACTCGGGTCGGGCTAGGTTTGTTTGCTTTTGTCCAATACTTCGTTTGATATTAACCCGGGCTTCTTTAGTTGACAGATATGATAATGTTTAACCAGGAGCACCGGGGCTCCGGACGAACGGTGGCCGGCGCGACGCTGCGGGCCTCGGGCAAACCGGACGATGTTGAACAAATTTAGCCCACTTTGCTCCGTGCAAACATTTATCCATGAAAAATGAATTTCGGTGCAAATAGCCGATAAAGTTTCTCGAAGTAACTCACTCGCCGAGCGTTGCGCACCGAGCAGTTGCGCAGGAAATTATTTAATTCTACTCCGAAAACCGCCCCGCACGCTAAGTGATTGGGTTCCCGGGATGCCGGGAATCGATTCAATTCTCATGACGAGTGCGTCCACCCCGTTCGCCGGCCGTCCGACCAGCACCGAACGAATTAAGTTTACATTTCAAGAAATACTCACACTAATCTGTAAATGAAGAGAGAGAGCGAGAACACGGCGGCAGACGATGGGGAAACTTTCTTCGGAAACAAATTCTTCATTATTAGGACGGTCGTCAGTTGCGTTCGGCTCAGTTCACATCTTCTGATGGAAATCGAACCGATTTCGATCGACCGACTCCCACGAGCATCCGGAGCGAACCGTTTATTTGATATTGCTTCAAACGCTTCGGTCGTTTGCTGTGGTACGATGTTTGCGGTGGAGTCCTTAAAAGAAGGATGATATTTTACACGTTCCTTCGGTGGTACTTGGAAAAGGATACTCCGGCAGCGTGCGCAAACGTCACGAGCAACATCACACGCAAAACCAGAGCAGCGCAAAACCCCAAATCAGTCCTCAACCACCCCGGCCGGCTTCCAACGGCCGTTTGATGTGCCGGTGTCCAACAGCAAATTGTGCCTTTCGTCGGAAGGGCTGCACGAAACCACCGCCGGAACATTGACCGGCGGCAATTCTTAGGACCCGGGCGAGCGTTTCTGAGACTTTTTGCTGGAAGATTTTTCCCGCCCCGCACCGGAAACCTTAGCCCGGGCGGAGCAAACCTCTTTTCGTTACCTTCGGCGTTGGGTTCGATTTTTCACCAAACAACGACTGAAACGGAAGATGACGAGTGTCGAGGAGTGTTTAAATCGTGTTCGATCGAAGGCTTTGCACGGAAGGCGATAAGTTTGCGACTGTGGACGTTCTCTTTTCGCTTTTTTGCCTTTTCCATCTTCCAATGGTGTGCTGGCGGATGGCGGGACGGTGTTCGTCTGTGCGTTCAACGGTCTCCCAGTGACCGGGTCAGGTGGGTTTCGGGCCGTAGGTTGTGCTTCGATGCTCGCAGCTCAAGTGGAAAAACAGATTGAAAATTATCACCGACAGTGGTAACACCGGAGTATCGGATCGCACCGGAGCACGCTCGGTGCTGGGGCTGGCCGGAAATCCGGACTTTCGACACCGGGCGCACCGAAAGCGAAGCGAACGGGTCATCGTTTCCGAGGCGAAAAACCTTGCTGGCCAACGGTATCATCAACCGTTCGAGGCGATAATGAAAAGGTGCCGCCCAGGACGCGCTGAGGTGCGGTTGCTTTTTTGTAAATTAGAACGAAACTGTCAAAAGGGTACATAAAAATTCACTATCACTCCTATCGGATCGGATGTTTAACTTCAAAGTATTGCCTTTTCCCCTCGCTTTCCGACGGCGATAACAAATTCGGCAAAGGTTTGCCGAATCGAACGGTTTTCGGGATGTGCAGTTAAGCAAAATAATTACGACCTTTTTTTTTTTAAGCGGACGCGGTTTGATGAACTGAAAGACACATGAAAGAATGTTAGGGATGGTGTTCTTTGTGAGTGCCATAGAAAATGACAGCATCTTCATCTTTTTCGAATCGCATTAAATCGGGGACAAAAAGTTGATTTGCAAATCATTTCGTTTAGCATGGGAGTATACTTCAGAGGATTTTTAAAACTACATGATACCTAAGTGCCTAAGTGCCCACAAAAGATAGGATTATTGATTTTTGTTTTTTTTTTTCTTCTTATGCATCTAAAGCTACTGTCACATAATGGTATGGCATAATGCCATATAAGGGTACGTGGGAGCCATTGAGACGATGTACTTTTTTCTAGCATACGATCACATTTCATCAAAAGTGTTAATTCATTTCATATAATGTGCAATTCCATTGAGAATTCACTCGCTAGTGTAAGTCAAACGTATGCACTGCCAACAAAATACGCATGATGTGTATGAAACTAATAATAAAACAGGATCACACATTATAGGATAAGTGTAGCCTTGCCATGTGAATCCCCACTCGTTAGCTAGGAGCTAGGTCTTTAGTATGACTTCACTATGTATCAATAACTTTTAATCACTTACCCAACAGCCACCCTCTACATTTTCGTTTATATCGAAATCATCTCTTTCCGATTGCAAACTGCTTGCTTGTTCGAAATAAATCCAAACACACGGACACATTTGTAGCGTGTTCGGCTGCTTAGCACTTGTTAACAGCACACACCACCTCCACCGAGCACATTCGCGACGCCTTGCAAACTGCACCGGAGGCGACCATGTTCTTCATCGCAGAGGACGACCACGGTCGAGATAAACATGATGTTGATCGATTTTTGATTAATTTCCTCCCGCACCGGCCGAGCCGGCCAGCGCCAGCGAACGCAGGGTACGCAACGCCGGAACCAGCATAAGTTTGACCTCCAACAAGGCACTCCATCGCATCGAGAGCGGCCCGTGATGCATGCTACGGTAAATCTCTATTAAACGGATTTTTTTGTTACCGCTGGGTGTAACCGCGACCTAATTTTGTTTGACAGCTAGCTTGACTTTGAAATGCTAGCGCACTCGTAAAACTTGTCGTTGTCGTTTGTTTCATGAAATTTATTCTAGAGCAGCCCCTTAGTGACAAGAAGAGAGGGCTGCCGATACAGAGCGATCGAGGCGAAAACACGATCGTCTCGTCCGTTCGTATCCGAAAAGAGTAAGAACTATGACCCGGTTCAGAAAGAGAAAAATATGAAGTAGAGCCAGGAGAGATAAGGTCGAGCGAGATCGTATCGTGCGTTGATAACACCGTTGGAAAGGAGATTGTTTTTTGTATCGTTTGTAATATTTATTTGTGCAAGTTAATAAATGGTGTGCTGACAAAAGACTCTTTTGTTGGTGCTCCACCGGTGAAAGTAATCCTGTTGCCAATGTCTGGCTATGAAAATGGCTTGCGTATGGGCATACTGCATATTGCATTTTGCATATTTAGTATAGAGGCACTGCTACACTCATGATGTGTACACGCATGATGTGTATGAAACTAATAATAAAACAGGATCACACATTATAGGGAGGATATAGTTGAAGTCAAACAAGACGGCAGATTAGTAGATCCGTTGTGAAGCGGCTAGGGGGGGGGTTGTTAGCTCCGAATTGAGTTCGTTGCCTATTGACGGATAAAGGAGTACGGGGACAATAAACGAAAGAAGTATTGGAGAATCAATGGAGTGTAGAAGAATACTGGCTCTTGATAATAATTAACGGTTCCGTCAAACCCTGTACTAGTCAGAAATAGTTTAGTTAGGGGCTGCTCTAGAATAAGTCTGATGAGACAAACGACAAGAACAAACGTATGACGCTGTATGAAGGTGCTCTAGAAAAGTCTGTCAAACATCGACGAACTTTTGTCGTCATACAAATCTGGTTGTATTTGTCGGTGACACACCCTGGCGCTATCAATCTTGGTAAAAAACATGCATGTGACACACCTTTCAAGTTGGTTTGATGAACTGAAAGACACATGAAAGAATGTTAGGGATGGTGTTCTTTGTGAGTGCCATAGAAAATGACAGCATCTTCATCTTTTTCGAATCGCATTAAATCGGGGACAAAAAGTTGATTTGCAAATCATTTCGTTTAGCATGGGAGTATACTTCAGAGGATTTTTAAAACTACATGATACCTAAGTGCCTAAGTGCCCACAAAAGATAGGATTATTGATTTTTGTTTTTTTTTCTTCTTATGCATCTAAAGCTACTGTCACATAATGGTATGGCATAATGCCATATAAGGGTACGTGGGAGCCATTAAGAACGGTACTGTTTCATACCGAAAAAAGGTATCCGTATCGCTTGAATCGTTTGCTGATTCGAACGGATACCAGCGAAGGTATTTTATCAGATCTAATTTCACTTCCACCAGCGCAAACGTTTCGTGGCCTCAATACATCCCTCTTGTTGGGTGAAAAAATTGAGTTCACGCCACCGACCGATGCTACCGCAACTTCTTCCATCCTCTGTCAGTCCCTTTGTGCCGTTGTTTTGCGAGTGGAACAGAAAGATATCGCTGTGAAACACCCAGTCACCCAGGTTTCAGTAACGCGCCAAAGGATGCATTCGAAGCTGTACAATCGATTTGTTGGCATGTTTGGTGCGATTGCACAGCAGATAATGCTGCTGGCAGAGATTGTATCCATTTATAGCACTGAAACATCCAGCACTTTCTTATTGTTCACTTTATGTTCCATCGCAAAAGCAGCTTTTACCCCTGTGCCGCAGTGAGATATCAAAAATGATAATTTAATTAACGCTTCCGCATCAAATGGCGCCACCGATACGAGCGCCGATCAACATCGACTTCATCAGATTCAGTTTCCACTAGTAAGTGCGCCGTTGTTATTGGGAAAACTTTGCAGCGCCATTTTGGCCCATTTCTTGGTTCCCCGTTTTGCCGCTGCTGGCAAAAGTTTCCCGCGTCGAACCCGACGCAGGAAGTTTGCGAACCATCTGTCGAAATATGACGGTGCGCGGAAAGTTTTGCGTATGCTCCGCGGGACGAACGGTCCCGGGCCGGACTTTCGTCGCGCTACCCGAAGCAACGCCAAAAAGGTCAGTCGCTTATTTACCAAATTGCTTTCTAATTCCGCGTCAGATTATTTCCCAATCGTACTTGATTGTGTTTAAATTTGTTTGCCCGCGCACTTGGCACACCGCGCCAACGGTTGCTTTGATTTTCCACGCTAGCCTCGTACGCCCAGTCCCAGAGACGCTTGCTTTGATTTCAGATTGTTGGGTTTTTCTTCTCTTGATTCTTTTATTTTTGCATCGTTCGCGGCATACACTCTCGCACACACATACACATATAGTGTTCCTTAGTTCGAGCAGAAGCAGAGCTTTCGTTTTTGCAAATTCCCAAAACACTCGGCGCTAATCGAGTCGACACCAGGGGCTTGTGCCAGAGGCAAAAGGGATTTATGCAAGATTGTGTTTTGCCGCTTGTTTCTCGAACGTGAAGATTCTCTCACGCCCCCGCCCAACACCAGTTTCGGCCGACACGTTTACAATCATCAGCCACAGAGCCACACACACACACACCCGTAGAATGTGGAATCAAATATGTCCGCTAGCCGCCACTGTCACACCTTCCGCTCGCAGTACTAGCAATGTCAAATTTAAATTAGTATCTGAAAAAAGAGACACCCTCCAACCAATTTGAATGTAAATTTGATCCTTTTTCGGAACTTTCTGGAAATGCTCTTTCTTCAAACTTCCAGGCAGTAATAAACACCTTCCCCAACCGCCTTTCTATCATAAGAACGGTACTGTTTCATACCGAAAAAAGGTATCCGTATCGCTTGAATCGTTTGCTGATTCGAACGGATACCAGCGAAGGACCTTTTCCTTTTGTAGTCGTTGCATGTTTGGTATGCTTTATTCATACCGCTCGTACTCACCAGACACACTGGCGAGGGTTGACCAGCTCTACCTTTAATCTAATGTTTGTCCATTATTTTCTCTACAGCTCATTCCCACTGCTCGGCTCTTAGCTGTGTGCAGCGTGTAAAGTTTCTATTACGTGTTTTGCTCTTCATTAAATTACTCCTCATCCTACGGTTAACGTTCCGCTTGCCGCGCTCTCCTCGAACCCACCAGCGAAGCTGCTGTAATTGATTTCTTTTGTACAGAAACAATTTTGTCCCGCTCCAAAATCAAGCAAAATCCCATTCCGTTCGTACCAGAAAAGAAGACAAATAAACAGACCACCCCGCCACCAAACAAGCGATCGATGCTGTTTCGGTGTGCTCTTTCTCGACGGGAAATTAAATGCTCCCTTCAGGCGGCATGTCGGAACGTTTGGCTGCTAGAAACTCTAGAAAAACCCATCCAATCAACAGAGGATGTGAAGTGACCGCATGAAGGCAGGGAACGGATATGAATGCGATACGGTCACTTCTCGTAATGTGTTTTCCGTTTGCCTCCCGAAAACAGCAGACGTCTGTTGGGAAAAACGCATGCATTACTGTATGTAGAATGGGGAGCCTACGCTCATTCGGTTAGCCTGCCTTTTACAGCAAACGTAGACGCCTTTCAGCACTGGTCAAATTCCACATTCCCGGCGCTTGGATCGTTCCAAATCCGTTTGAAACGAGGCACTGAACGTGATTTGTGGTTCGCTATCTTGTTATTGCGGGAAATTAAGATGTCTCGAAGTGTGGAAAGATTGATCGCACTCGTGCGCTGAGTAACGCGTGCAAGCGTCTGCACGTGGCTGAATGCAGATGCGCAGCAACGCTATTTTCTGAGGCCTATAATAAATTAAGGAAACATTGACAGTCATTTAATGCAATCATAAAACAGACTAAAATTCGCTATGTACATTTAAGTGAAAATTTAAACTTATCCACGATCAGATTCACTGCTTTTCAGATAGTAATAAATGTAGTTTTGTTTTAATATCACATTCACCTTGTGTGCTTGAATTTTTTCAAAACTAGATTGACCCTGACCATTCTACTCTAGCTGGTGGGAGCGTAACGCAAAAAAGGATACACCACAACTACACACTTCCGAATCGCTGCTTTCTCGACACCGTCCGTAAGCATTTCGTCTCCCACTCCAACGCTTTCCCGCTCAACCAAAAACCCAGCTCAATGACGTCGTGTTTTTGAGGTTTGTTTCTTGACCATAACTTTTGCACCTAACCGGCGGACATGTGCTCCCGTTCGGCATCGGGTTGTTGTCGGAACGTTGTTGGAGGTGGATCGGACGGGTTTTCTCACGTAGTCTGAGGCCAACATCGAATCATCCCTTTTCCTTTTGTAGTCGTTGCATGTTTGGTATGCTTTATTCATACCGCTCGTACTCACCAGACACACTGGCGAGGGTTGACAACCCTCGCCAGTGTGTCTGGTGAGTACGAGCGGTATGAATAAAGCATACCAAACATGCAACGACTACAAAAGGAAAAGGATTCGATGTTGGCCTCAGACTACGTGAGAAAACCCGTCCGATCCACCACCAACAACGTTCCGACAACAACCCGATGCCGAACGGGAGCACATGTCCGCCGGTTAGGTGCAAAAGTTATGGTCAAGAAACAAACCTCAAAAACACGACGTCATTGAGCTGGGTTCTTGGTTGAGCGGGAAAGCGTTGGAGTGGGAGACGAAATGCTTACGGACGGTGTCGAGAAAGCAACGATTCGGAAGTGTGTAGTTGTGGTGTATCCTTTTTTGCGTTACGCTCCCACCAGCTAGAGTAGAATGGTCAGGGTCAATCGTTATGAGGCACGGATGCGCTCGGTTTCAATTTGCTACACAATACAATTAACTACGGAACGAATCAGGACGAAGAAAATCCGCTTGCTCGGAGGCTCTTTTACGAGCCCACGCAATAACATGAATGGATGCGCGGATCCAGCGCTTCTATCTGTGGCTAATGATGATTGCCGTGTGTGCAAAACGAGAGCAAGCAACGAAAGAACCGTCGGTCTATGCTGTCTGATTTTTTTTTTTAAACATTCGTTGTACAGAAGTGTTATTTTTTCAAGCCCGTGTTTATACAGGATTTCGTATCAAATGCGTTTCAGCACACAGTTTTCGCTTATGAATCACACCATGTGTAAACTACCATTGCATCACCTTGTGTTTCTCCCATTTCTTTACACAGCGTACTTTAATCCAAACCTGGGATCATCGGTGAAAAAGCAACCGGGCGTTGAAAAAGCTACACAGGATAGCTACCGCGGTATGCATTGCATGCCATTGTGACACTAGTCACCGTGTTCTGAGTTTGTCTAATCGACACTCTGCTGTGCTAACCGTTCAGCTATTTGTTACGCATCGTTCGTCACAGTCCTGGACAGTATGTTCTCTTTCCCGTTAGCAATCGTTCATTTTCGCATTCTCCAGTCCAGTCCGGTCTAGATGGATAACCCATTCCAGTGACACGTGACATTCGATTATAGTTTTCACATCCGTGAGTGTTTGTGTGGGTTTTTTTCCTTTCTCGCACGCTGCGTTGTTTTCGCACCATCGCATCAATAACAGCCAACTTCCGTTGGTAAACGCTTAACGCCTTGCCCGGTAGTAGGCGAACTACATTGGTACCTTTCCTGAGCTAATGGTACTACACGGATGTATTCAACATTCCGATGTTTTCTTAACGTCATTTAGATTTAGTTTTGATTCAATTATTCTTACATTCAACTTTTTCCATCAGTAGTATCTCCATTTGTGACTTGTTAGCACTCAGATACGTAGGGAGAGAGCTATTTGAGACTCATACAATACTTCATATAAGGGAACAATATTTGCTCATTGATAATAGTATTATAAACAGACCCAGATTTTTTTCAACCGAGATTTAACGTATACAAACAAGCAAACAAACGGACTTGCGTTTTGTATGATTAAACAGATATATATTTTTTATAATAAATAATTTTTAGTATCTAGTATGTTGTATCAAATGTATCAAGTATCAAATGGTTGCTGATGCACGAACTATTTTTCGTTCATTGAGTTTATTTTCAATTATATCGATTTATTCGTTTTTCATAAAATTGTAAAAAGTGATAGTAAACCATCGTTCCAAACTATAATGAAACAATTAAGGTAAACTGGTAAAACTTGTTCTCAAAATAATCCACAACACCCATAACTCATATCAACTTAATGTCTCTTTGATTTGTCTGATTCTGAAGTTAACGATGTGAAAAATAGAATAAAACTACAAGCGCAGCAGACCTATCCATTTTCCCAAGAAATCTAGATCCCAATTCTTAACAATTAGTATCATACTATACGTTGAATACAGAGTATGAACGATTCAGTGACAGATTTTTATCATTTTCGATGTTTTTTTAGCAGCGTGCAAACAATTGAGCAGTAACGACCGCTGATGCATTCTTCATATTTGTGTATATTTAATAGCCGTAATGGTTTCGTCGAAAAAATAATACCGAGAAAGTAAAGGTCCAATGTTCCGGACTGTTTTCCTTGGAAACCTCCCAAAGCTGGCCCTTATGGCTATCTGCAAACACCAAAATGGCACGGTGAATGCAGCACCGCGAGGTGCCACTTGAATGATTCATAAATCCAATCAGCAATTCAATGGTTTGAGTAAAGGTCGGAGGTTTAATAATTAAAAACACGTCGGAAAACACCCATCTCGCTCGCCCGAGCGTCGCTGGGGATCAAAAACACCGAACCCAATTGAAACCGCTGCCGGGCTTGGGGTGAATTAAGGTGTGAAACTCGTTTCATGCCACTAAAGCGCTGAGCCACTTTCCACCAGCGCGCCGAGAGGACGGCAAAGGACGGGCCCTGGCAGGAACGCTCTATCCATTTGTTTTCGCACTTTTCAAGTCCACAGTCTCCGGCGCGTTGAAATGCGTCACGAGACGCCGGATGCTGCTGGGAGGGGGTTAAATTACACTGATCCTTCAAAAGAGTTGCCCACGGCGCGTTGAAATGCGTCACGAGACGCCGGATGCTGCTGGGAGGGGGTTAAATTACACTGATCCTTCAAAAGAGTTGCCCTTCACCGTCCTTCGGTTTCCGCGCGGCTGTGCTTAAGGAGAATGCGGAGCTTCGGCACGGCATTCTTGGCACAATTGGAGCGCCACCGAGCGGCGAAGAAGAACACAAAGCGTCCACTCGAAATCCTTCCATTCGCTGCCGACGACAGTAAGTATTGACCTCCTGGTCGGGACTGGGGTGGTCTGGCGTTCGGTGTGCTCGCAGCAAAGAGAGAAATGAAAATCTAATGGATGGAAAATTTATCAGCACTTACGCCAAGAGATGGTGCACAGCTCGTGGATCGAGTTTTGCAGCGAAAGCTCAGCTGCACGGCGGCTCTTTTGCTGCTCGAACACTTCAGATGCAGCATGTTTGGACGTAAAGTAT
>KZ072172.1:90173-111485 GCA_002091845.1 Anopheles cracens
ACGTCGGACCGAGCAGCGAAGAGTGCATCGGCGTAAATTATGGTACATAATATTTACATTCGAATGGCTGACTACAATTCCCCCACCCGACCAACAAACAGCAATGGTCGGAATTTAATTTGACACTATAAGCTGGAAGGGAAATAAAACGCTACACAGCATGGCAACGGCATGGCATCACCGCAAATGCCATCGATGACCGTTCGCTGCAGCATATCTGACAGCTCGGGGAAGATGTTTATGCCAGCCTTAAACCGTGCGGTTTTGTAGGACGAATTTGAAAACAGGAAAACTAGCAGCCACAGCAGTTTATGCGACCTTATTTGATCAAGAGTAAAACGGCATCTAAGGCAGCCGATAACTGTCGCAATCGACTCTATCGACCGAACGGGCCAACCCGACCGTCTGTGGTAATATTTGCGCAAAACCCAGGTGTTGGCTGTCGTTGGCAAGTTTTACTATCGGTTAAGGACCTTCCTTACTACGGCCGCAAACGTAACGACCAACCAGCAGAACGGTTTGACGTGAAGTGGATGTTTGTTTCAATAGTCCAAGATGAGAGAGGATGTTATCGGTTGGCTGGTGTTTTACAGCGACTGTAAAACAACGGATGATGTGTCAGACACCTTCCAATCGCGTTTAGTGCATATTCCATGCATTCGATTTAGAAATCAAATGCTTAACACAAATAATGTTTACCGGCAGCGCTGGAGATATGCCAAACGAACATAACAACGCGTTCTTCGAAGCGAATACTCCAGTATGCGCTTGTATCGCTTTGTGGGTTGTTGTTTAGAGAAAAAAAACGCGGAATGGAAGCGTGCGTGCGTCTAAAATGAAGGATCAGACGTGTTTAACGTATGTATAAGGCTAACCCGGGAGTCGCTTTTCGATAGCATTAATGGCGCTGTGTTTATTCGGAGGATTATCTAAGATAAAATAATAATATTAGGATGATTTCAAAAACTATACTCTTAAACCATACAAGCCCATGACAGAAAATTGTCGCATATAACGATGATAGTTAACTGTTGTACTGAATTATCAATTTGGAAAAATCCGTTTGTCTCCGTCTGTGAAAAGACTGATCACTTAGGTTATTGAGTACAGTCTCAGGAGTTCAGGAGGAGTTTCAAACAAGTTGAATTATCTCTTTTTTAAGATTAACTATCATGCCCTAAACTAATATGCCCTCAATAGTGTGACTCGCTATACACAACAATATAACCTCATTGTATTACGCATTCCATGTTCGATAGAGGGTGAATAGAATCGGTAACGAATTTGACGATTAATGTATTCCAGAGCATCATTTGCAGTCGTCTTTAGCATTCATCGCTTGTGTTTATTGCATGTGCTTGAACTGTAAATGGATTCAAGTGTCATTCTTTGAACTACGTTCGGTGGGAAACAGCAAAATTAAAATAAACTACCACAAATTCAGAAGGGGCACTTATAAAAAAACATGTACTGTCTTTGAGGGCTTTTGATAGCCTTACCTTAGTTGTACACGTGTAACTTCTCATGGAATCCCATTGCCATAAAGATGGTAAGTCATTACGACTTCACTGACAGACTAATACGAATGAAAACAAAGCACTTGACTTGTCACTACATTTCGTCACAATGTTCGAGTAGAAGAATTTCGTTCGAAACACAACCCACGTGACATTCAAATACTTTCAACTCAGCGAGGTCAACTCAGGTTGTCATTGGTAGGTGGAACGTTAACAACAGAATTAGGAAATGGCGTATCTGTTGTGATACAAGGAAGACCTTTTTTCATGTCAAATGAAAAAATATACTATTGTACAATAGTTCAAATATACTATTGTACGAACAACTTATTTATCATTACTTTACTTATATATTCGATGCTTTACACAAACGTTATATTGTTATTGCGATCCATTCATTAATTAAATTGTTTTTAAATACAATTTTATTAATTGTTCCCACGATCTTGAATTGCTCCGTACTTTGCCAAACCCATGTTTAAGTATTTTCATGGGAAAAACGCCTACGGGGTGTTCGACAGCATTGTGTTAATTTTAGCAGAGATTAATTTTAGCAGTTGACTCAGTCATTCTCGTGCAGTGCTTTGTTTTCTTGCATCCGTGTTGAGTCCCTAGCTGGTTCTCGGCACTAGCTGGCAGCAGGACTATGTTTGTTATCGATATATTACTGAACAGCGTTGTTACGAGTGTTTGGCATGTGAGTTGAGCCTCGCGTATGTAAAGACCTTCTCGTTCCCTAACGGGTACCGCACGTTCGTTAAGCAATGGTGTGCGGGAACACAGTTCAGCGCGTGTCATTGTTTCTAATTAAAAGCGAACCAAGAACCATTAGCGGCGGCGCATTAGCCTGCCACAGTCATGCGCACGGTGAGCGCACTGGGGCGAAGCTTGCGGTGTTTTCGGTAGGAGCATTCACTCGAATTGGTTTTTTATCCGACAATTCATTCCAAGAAACCAACCTCAGCAGCCCTGAAGTCCTAGGCAAAGAAATCGGTAAAGCCTCGGGAACCAAGAGCTAGCAAGCAATACGAGCTGCTAAGGCATTTCGCGCGCACCAAACGTGCGTCGGCGAACGGTTTTCATCGATTTCGAACAGGTAAACACACTCGAGAAGCGTGGAAGCGAATCGTTAATTTTCGTGCGAGCAGGTGGGCGAACCGTGCACGTGCACAAGCCGCATCGTGCCTTTGGAAAAGCCCGTGAAAACAGCGTTCAAAGGTTTAGCATTCCGGACGAAAAGCTAGAGCGCTCGAACGCTTTCGACCACCTGCACGCGCACGTACGCACAGGCCCGCTGTAGCGTACGCCTTTGCACGGTTACAGCGGCGCGCACATGCGGCCCACATAAGCAACGCGCCAGTCGAGGACAGACCTGGAGCTTTCCGTTTGTCGTGTGCCCTGTCATTGGTGTTGTCAGAAAAATTACGCTTCCTTTGTGTAAGTGGTCGTTTTTGCATATTGCTTTCGCCGACGGATGTGTCGCTCGAACGATCAACGGGGCGGCCGCCCTATGTGTGTGCATATGTTTGCGCAACGGTGCCGGAATGCTCGCTCGCTCTTTGTTCTTTGGTGTTTTTGGTGATGGCAGTTTTGCCGCTGCTACCTTTACCTATTCCCCGTTCGTAGGGCGAAACGGACCCCAAACGCTGGTCGTGGGAGGGAAACAAATTCCGCGAACATCGTTTCCATTATTTTGCGGTTTATTTTCAAGTGAAGAGGAGGGATAACGGATATTTCAAGCGCAAATTTTCTTCCGGTGGAAATAATTCCCATGATTCTTCAAATTTCTTGCTTTCACACATCAAAGCTAAAACGGTCGCGCGGCAGTCATCACAATAGCGCGGGAGCAATAAATTGATTCCTCAAGTTTCGCTCGTGAAAATGTTATGTATGCTTGATTTTTTTTTCATATTTTGTTTTTCATAAAATCAATTACGATCTCAATGGGATTAGGGAGAAACTTTCATGGTACTGTGGCTACCATATAACGTTGTTATATTACAGCACCGAACCGAGAGTTTAGCACTGTTTTACCTGTCTACCTACGGGAGTTAGGTGCACTGCATGGATGATGTTGCCGAGCAATGGTTGCCTCGATCGATAGAAAACGAACGACCAATTTCTTAACGTATAACAGTGTTTCAAAATTTAGACCGTAAATTTCTAACCTAGTTTGGTCTAAAATAGAAAAATGTTGATTATATCATCTTTGCCTCTTGATGCTGGACCATTGCAATGAATCAGGTCTGAAAAGCATAATAGTGCTACACTATTTCTGTATTTTACCCACTGGAACTACAAACAAAATTTCAAAATTTCTCAACAACCATTTCCTTTGTAGAAATTTCATCAAAATAAATCACGCTGTATAAATGCCCAAACCACAAATATTTGAATCGAATTCACCTATTTCATCAAATCGATTTTGGTTGGCTCGAAAGATGGTTTTGAATGGTATGAAATTCATGAATTCTCAGAAATATGGAATGCAGTTTAAGGTTCTTATGAATAATAATAAACAAATATATTATCACAACTTCACAACACAATTTCCATGCACAATAAATACTTAGTACTGAATATTTAATTTGAAAGAATGCAGAAACATATCTGAGGATAATCTATAAAAATAACACATCCGAAACAACTCATCCATTTTTTATTTACATTTTCAAATATCTCAATGACTTATGAATAGAAAATCAATTTTAAATTGAATAACAGTTGTTAAGAACGAAAGGTTTTTCTTACTCATTTCATTGTGATTAATGTGACATTGCCAAAGAGTTGCCATAATATCCCACGAACCATGTATCCATACGGTTTGTTCGGCCGGGCGTCGCAAATTTCGATCGCAATACTCTTCGCTCCGATGCAATATTTCACACCGACGAAAGGAAAAGCTCCATCATTCCGTTCATCGGTTTCCCGCGAGGATTTTGATATTTCCAATGATTGATGAAAATACTGCGAAACCCCGAATGTCAAATGCAGTGGGCTTTAGAAAAGACAACAAGCACCCGAGGGGGAAAGCAATCCAATTGCCGACCGCCATCAAGTGCAAGAGGCGGAAAGGCGCCGGCGGTTTTTGTTGCCGCATGCTTTTTACCTCACTTTCACTCGCTTTTTTAACCATCGCCGCTTCGGTAGGAAAACGGGCTGGGCTATTTTTTTTCACCACAGCCAGATAGCCGGGAAAGACCGGACCGATCGTGATGAACGAATGCTTGAACGCATGTGCAATGCATTAATGCTTGATTGCCAAAGCTGAAAATTTACTGCAACCGCTGCAAACTGTTTAGCAATAGCGTTCCAATGTACGAAGAAATACTGTTCCGTTTCCTTTTCGATTCATTTAAATCACTCATTCGTTATAATTTTACATGACCATTACGTTGCTGCTTCCTACACGCCGACGATGTTCTCGTCCTCGAGTGATTGCACTTTGCTTGCATGCATAATTTGAGTTTGATGTTCCCTATAAGCCATATACAAGACACTCTCGCCAACCGTTGGCGAATCGATCGGTCGGAGAGCACTGGATCATGTGGTCCCATCCAAAAGAGCCAATACCTTCTGCTTATGCATACAATGTAGTGCAAACCGAATCGTTTCAGCTGGTTGCAGTTTCGCCAAGACACCATGTCCATCCATGTGGGAGCGAGTTGTGATTGAAAAATAAATCTTCAACGAATGGTAAGTAATGCGTCGGCACCGATTTCGAGTCCTTACCGTAGCATTATGATTCCAGTTCCGTTTACCAGAACGACACGCTCCCTGATGGGTAATCATGCCGCTGCTGCGGGAATATGACGACGTCTCCGGAGATGCTTACTACGGTACGCGTTTCGTGTCTGTTTCGTTAGTCTATTCATTCGGGACGGATGGTTAGTTTACCGCTTTGAACGCTTCGGAAGAGTTCCTTCACGGATTCTATCATGGACACGACCGTTCCCAACAGTATCGGAAATATCTCCCCAGAGAAGGGCTACCGATTGAATGGCATTGTTTTGTATTGAATTATCTTGGGCTGAGTTTTGAGAGTAAATACATCGTTCCGAAGTTTGCATGTTTGCGATATTTCACGGAAATGGTTATTTCTTCACTCTTGCTCGAATGCCCCATATGCGCCCCGGACGAGTGGTCAGTTATTTCGCCGAGTTATTGTTCGAAGCGGATGAAACTTCAAATTCAATCTATCTTCAATCATCATTACCGACCGCTTAAGCATTTTCGATCGTTTGGCCCGATCAGTTCATCCGAAGCACGTCACTTGTCATCGCATCGGCCGGGCGTCGCAAATTTCGATCGCAATACTCTTCGCTCCGATGCAATATTTCACACCGACGAAAGGAAAAGCTCCATCATTCCGTTCATCGGTTTCCCGCGAGGATTTTGATATTTCCAATGATTGATGAAAATACTGCGAAACCCCGAATGTCAAATGCAGTGGGCTTTAGAAAAGACAACAAGCACCCGAGGGGGAAAGCAATCCAATTGCCGACCGCCATCAAGTGCAAGAGGCGGAAAGGCGCCGGCGGTAAAAAAAAGGTAGGAGCTGGCGAGAGTGGCCGGGCCGGGCGGCGATGCAGGGTAAAGTAATTTGTGTGAACTTTGAGCAAAATCCATTCCTAGAAATTGATTTTTTTCGGTTCATTCGATCTCTAGCATTTCTTCGAAAGTCTTGCCTCGTGGCAGCACCGAAGAATGCTGACGAGAGGTTGCTTAGTTACTCATTTCATTGTGATTAATGTGACATTGCCAAAGAGTTGCCATAATATCCCACGAACCATGTATCCATACGGTTTGTTTCTTTGAAATTCTTATAACCCAAAGCTGCAGGTAAATATGAAACAAAACTCATCAAATTCAACGAAGGTTAGATTTAATGTGATAAATTTAATTATAGCACATCCCGTTTCGGTATTCAGCCAGTGTGCCTGAGCAACACGAAACGGAAACTGATTTTCGGTCCAAATCAGCAGTCCAACATCGTTCCGAGCGTATAGAGCTCAATTCGATACTAACCAGAGTCTTGAGGCATGTCAAATTTCAGTCCACGGGGCAACGCTGTGAACACGGAAATCTGTCCGTCCGCATTGGAGCTCGAGCTTGTTTCCCACGAAGGAGCGGCCAAGAAAAGTGCCAATGAAATATGAACAGACCAGAAGGAAGCAGCTTTTCCCGCTCCGACGTTTAGGCCCATAATTATTTGCACGACAAAGACAGTGACGCCCACCGCTTCCGTTCCTTTGGGCTGCTTGATTTGCTGTGCGTGAGTGTAAGTGATCTTCGTGTTGAGTGTTTTTTGTTGTTGTTTTTGTACGTTTTGGATTTGGCCTGTTTTAGTTTTTACGACCGCCATGAACAACTCTCGTCTGCGTTAGTGTCGTGGAGAGCTCCATTCTGTTGGCGATGGTCAGTTTGTGAACTTCAACACGAGAGGGACAGCAAAAAGCGAACCCGGCCATAATTATGCTACTTCGCTCTGAGGCGAGCGGTGAGGACACTTTCATGGTACTGTGGCTACCATATAACGTTGTTATATTACAGCACCGAACCGAGAGTTTAGCACTGTTTTACCTGTCTACCTACGGGAGTTAGGTGCACTGCATGGATGATGTTGCCGAGCAATGGTTGCCTCGATCGATAGAAAACGAACGACCAATTTCTTAACGTATAACAGTGTTTCAAAATTTAGACCGTAAATTTCTAACCTAGTTTGGTCTAAAATAGAAAAATGTTGATTATATCATCTTTGCCTCTTGATGCTGGACCATTGCAATGAATCAGGTCTGAAAAGCATAATAGTGCTACACTATTTCTGTATTTTACCCACTGGAACTACAAACAAAATTTCAAAATTTCTCAACAACCATTTCCTTTGTAGAAATTTCATCAAAATAAATCACGCTGTATAAATGCCCAAACCACAAATATTTGAATCGAATTCACCTATTTCATCAAATCGATTTTGGTTGGCTCGAAAGATGGTTTTGAATGGTATGAAATTCATGAATTCTCAGAAATATGGAATGATGCAGTCGTAAATGGTTCACAACGTGTGGTAAACAGGGAAAGATCGCAAAAAGGTGAAACCGAAAGCACACTGTAAAAAAAGCCGTTCCCACAAGCCCAGCCCAACAGCGCCGATGCTATCAACGTGTCAACCTCCTCGAGGGTTTCATAATTTTATTTTTTTTTCTGCAAGTTTTGTGTGTTCGTAATATCGAACGATACTTTTAAAAATCGATTTAATAAAATGTGTTCTTAGGATGGTTCTCCACTGATTTTGTTTGTTTTGGTATAAAGTATAGACAGTATTAACCATTTAGTGAATAATACTTATTGTTACAGTATACTGTACCCCAACGTGTAGGCTGTACTAAAGTGTTGCTAACAATATGCTCAAGCGTTAATGCCCCCAAACATTCTGATTTGTATTCCTCACATCTATCTTTTTATCTTTCACTGCAGTCGGTGCTTGTAGCTTTATGTGGCTGTTTCATTGCTCTGCTTGTTGAGACAGAAATTTATAAGTATATGTGAAAATGTATCCACCAATCTGCCTCTCAAACCGGGGCATGCTGATAGCAGTACATTTCTGTGCGAAGATCTGCAACATTCCGCACGGTCGTTAAAACACACCGTTTCGCGAATAGCTTAGTCCAATTTCCGTCACGTTTCGCGCGTAACGTTTCCAATCAGGATAATTCACGCACCGTAGCGGTGGCACGTCGATGGTCAGGCACCACGTACCGGATGGCCCGGAAAAGGCACGGCACAGTGTTCGCAAAAATGTTGTCCCGTCGCGGACGTTGGGAGCAAAACGCAGCAGGAAGATCCATCGACACTCGAGTGTTTATTTTCGAGCGCCATTGGCACACTTGGTCTCGGATGTATGGCACTTGCAATAAACACATGCCCGGAAGTGGACGATCGACACGGAGTGTTCCTCTCCTCTGGGGTGTTTGGTATTAGCGGCTGTCAATCAAATCCGTGGCAGAATTCTAAACAAAATTCTCACACGTCACCGTCCTGTCGCAAAGGTCGTTGGGCGATAGTTTTGCACCCTCCTCGGAATCTCATCAACCTCATCGACTGTAGTGAACGCCCGCAGACGAACGTTCGTGTAAAGTGGATGAGAGCATCGAACAAGACGCTGTTTGTGAAAGGGCAAATCAAATTGCAAAGACATCTCGCGCTCAAATTTCTGGGCTTGGCAGATGGAGCTACATTTGCACAAGTCGACACCTTCGAGCAAGTATAAGGGAAAAATGGTGTTTTGGTAACAATGTGTCACATGACGGGGGATTGAAGTGAAATCCAAACCATTGACATTGGCGTGATATTATGTTCGCAGGTCTTTGGTTTCTTCTAGCGGCTACCACCCACCGGGCCAGGCGTAAGTGGTTCGCATGGAAAGCGTCTGAAGAGCACCGATATATTTCTCGATCAATTTTCAATCCCCGCTACCAGATAGGACAGTCAAATGGAACACTTAGGTCTGAATTCACATCGAGATCTGAAACACTTGTTCCATGTTTTGTGGTATCATTTTAGAAATTCAAATTTCTATTCACTTTTAGACGGAAACACCGGAAAAACTCACACTTTTAAAAACAATGTAAGCCAGCTCGGCTTGGATCTGCTCGATGCGATGTGAACGTTCGATGCTGCTCGAAATAGAATCGTGTTCAGTTGTGTTGACACGGCGTTGGGGTGGAGTTGTTTTTCACCAGCCCCTTGTCACTTAACGCCTGCGGTACGTTCTCATCTTTAATGGAAAATTAATTGAATGTGTCAAACGAGCGTTGATGACGTCCACACACGTGGAGTCGGTGGTGGTGACGGCGACTGCTTCTCTGCGGAACCACAGGGGAACGTGTACTTTCACAGTTCTGCCTTATTTTGCTTCTTATTTCGTCATATTCCCTACCAACATTGAGCTTTCTACCCACGGCGATGCACATCCGATGGCCGAAAGACGGGTGGAAAATGTCCAACAAGCGAATGGATTTCAAAACAGTTATGCCGAGATAAGAGCGTTTGTGTGCATGTGTGTGAGTATGTGTGTGTGTTCGTTTGTTCCGGCCTTGTTCTTGGTCGCTTGTCTTCTGTTGCTGACGTTAAATTGATTGTGCATTAGTTCCAGTATGACGGTGAATCACTTTTTGATGACGAACAGACAACTCGGAGCACATCACGGCACAATACGATGTTTTTTTAAAGGAAAAAAACGTTTGCATCCTTTACATCGGTGAAATGGATTAGTGAAGGTAACATTAGATATGACACAATGATTAAGGTCGCATGGCCGGATTAGAAAAAAACTTCTTATCCGATAATGAAGAACCTTCAATGTATGCAGTTCTCACCATAACATTAATGCAACAGTTGCAACCAAATGTCGTAAAAGTCATGCCGCTTAGATCAATTAAACATATCTATTTAGCTTTACATTTTGATTAGCTGTTGAAGATACCAAGCAATACGTGAACCTGCTGCAAATAACATATGTGTTAGCGTCTTTTGTGTAACGATTATGGGAAGGTTATACCTATCGTATCCCAGTTTAGTTGATTTATAAATACCTCAGTTTAGACTTGAAGATTGAGAATGGAAACGAATGGTGGAAGAGGTCGATTTAATATCGTGAAATGTTTCACCAGTCTTTTGTGCTTAATGTTGGTGAAGATAAGAGTTGGTAAAAGTATGACGGACGCGCCTTCAATCAAGATGAAAGTTGATGTCTTAATGAATAGTAAATTGCTTAACAACATAGAACAACATAGAGTTAATCGTTCAAGCTTCCGCGTTCCGCAACCATCATAACCGGATTTTTAACCCTTGCTATTACGAGAAAGATGGATTTTTCAATCTATAATTATCTGTATGAATATTATAACTTCAACTAAATAATTTCCACAGTCAAGCATCGATTACATGTTGTAGAAAAAAATATAGTTCGTATGTAATGAATATTATAACTTCAACTAAATAATTTCCACAGTCAAGCATCGATTACATGTTGTAGAAAAAAATATAGTTCGTATGTTCATAGCACTGTTGAGAAACGGTTCAAATGTTCCCAAAGACTTTACAGCAGGATGATAATGTGAGTCGAAGGAGATTCGAATGAGAGAGGAAGGTATACAATTCAACAGAAATCGTAATCCACTTTTCGATATGCGAGAAAATGTAGAAATAAAATAGATTAATTTTTTGGCACTGCATCATGCTGCATCTCGCGACGGCAAAAGCACCTAAACCTCCTTTTTAGAACCGTTTTCTAACAAGCAAGTATGTATCACTAAGCCATAGTTTTAAGTTACACGAAGATGGTAAAAACCACTAACTTGCTCTAATGTCCAATAAGTACACAATTCGGTATCGATCCCATTGTTTGCGATGCAGCATAACTAGCAAATTCACTACCCGGTCAGTTTAACATATTGTAATATTTAAGGCAAATCTTGTTTAGGTTCGATTTGATATCCTTTTTTCCCACTATAATGCATAATTTAAAAGAAAACGTGCAAATGAAATAAAATATACTATCCGTTTTCAACTTATTTGAATGTGCGAACGTGTTCCAAATGTTGAATAATGGTTGAAACTAATGAAACTAATAATAAGTAATGTAATAAGTAAAGAGTCGTTGCAACCTATGTATTGACCTAATGTAATAAAAATTACGAGTGTACATATGACCTAAACTGGCTTATGAAAATAAACAATGGTTCAATGGTTAACGTACATTATACGGAGCAAATGTTAATTACGCTGTGAACTCAACAAGCCCCACAACTGCGCAAACGTGAACAACGTGAACAAAAGCGAACCGAATTTCACACTAAATAAAACTACCGAACTCAAAAATGCACATGCCACAGCTAGTCAATGTACGTCGGACACGCCAATGCATTAGCTCGTTTGATAAATGAAAGCTCCGCTAAATTACTGCCACACAATATTTTCCATTGCACCCATCACGCTGTTGCCGCAGTGGAAATAAGCGCCGCATGTACAGTAAGAAGCGCATGATGGATGGCGAAGAAACGGTGGCAAATTAAAACCGGTGCCGAACGGTGGCAGAGCAGCTGCCCGGGTGCCACACGCCACACCGGCCACCGGAGCGGCTCCGGACCGGCCACGGTGGCCGCGATAGCGCATTAGTCGGTATTATTACGAGCAAAAGTTTTCATCGCTTTTGCAGCCATTTTGGAATGCGGTTGCCGGGCGTGTGCATGAGAGGGTGTCGGGATGCGGGGCGAAGCAGTGGCGAGTAGTTTCGATAATTTTCGTCATTTCTCAAACGGATTATTTTCTCGGGGCACTGTGCACTTTGGATGTGCAATCACCGGGATACCTTTAGCATTCGAGACTAAATTAATCATAATAAAGCACCCAGGAGTTGCTGCACGCTGCTGGAGTCGAAAACGAGACTCGGAAAACCGGGCGCAGCGAAGCAACGGTAATGGATGTAAATAAATGAATAAAACGGCTAATAGCTCATCAGCCAATTGTGAAAAGAAAGTACAGTCTGAGGCGATTTAAATATTTACCACCCATTGTATCAGGCGCTTCGTTCCCGGGAAGGAAGCCTCGACTTCGACTAATGTCCATCGTACTATTTTCTCTCTCTCTCTCTCTCTCTCTCTCTCTCTTTCTGTATCTCTCCTTTCCTTCCCTTTATCTAAGATGTTTTGACAAGTTTAGTCCATACCGCTGAAGCAGTTAGGAAATTTAATTCAGTAATTAATCCTACAGGACCTCTCCTCGGTCAGCCAGGGACAAGGAACGTGGACGGGCCGTGCAAAATCATCAAGGAACGGGACTACGTGGCATGGGTGGGTTCTTTTATCCAACCCATTCGTTATCGTGCAGCATAATTTTCCATATTTAGTGCAGCCGTAACCGTGCCTGCGCACGGGCAACGAATGGCTGTTACCGCTGTGGCCCGTTAAAATTTAATATCAGCTGGGTTGTTGTACTGCGCTGCAACGGACGGGCCGCGGCGGAGGTCATGGGTAGCGCCTGGAGAGCATAAATGCAATTGCGATGCAGTGGTAAAGTTGCATCGTACCTTTCAAACGCGCTAATAGGTCCAACCCGTTCCGGACCGGAGGGAAGACGCGATAAGGCGTATATTCCGCATCCCGTTGAAAACCGCTGGATGCACGATAGCTAATCAAGCGCCCGGGGAAGGAGAAAATTGATGCCGGGAATGAGAGAGACACAGGAATAGGGCGAATGGGGGAAGGGGATAGATTGTACTTTTATGTTCTGTTTGCTTCGCTTTGCCCGGCACGGACACTGTTTGTCTTTGCACATCGTCCCCGTAGGCCAGGAAGGGATCCGAGAAAAGCGTTGAGGACCTCTCTGGTTAGTTTAAGCCACAACAGCAAAGGAAACCCCAGAATAGACGCGCGAGGGAACAGTTTGTGCACGACGTAAAGCATAGTGTGAAAGAACTGGGAATATTATTATAAACGAGGATCAGACGGTTGGTACGAAGCATGAAATTTAGCCCTGAACAGTCCTCAATTCATCACACACAAACAAAGCTATGTCGAAGCAGGCCAATAAGCAAATTTAATAAGCTGATTAATAATTCGTACAGAAAATTCTAAACTAAAAGCCAAAACTTTGAAACTGGAAGCTTTGTTAACCGAGCTGCTTCCAGTTCTGTTCGTTTTCAAAACTGATCGTGCCGTTCCATGTGCGCCGTTGTTTAAACGCTGATGTCGAGGACAAACAGACGGACAGGCGAAAAGCCTTAAAACTTAAATTAGAGTTTTGTGAAACTTTTCTCACGCGCACACAGCCGGCCACAACCATTACGTGTATTTTTTTTTTTGGTTATTGTTGATATTTTTACTTCTTTGCACCCAGGAAATGACTTGGCGTGACCCGCATCGAAATCTTCCGCATTGTCCAGCGGCAAAGACGGGAAGCCCCGGTGGTGCCGCTGCTGACACGGGGACAGTTGGATGTTTTCGACGCTGGTTCGTTTTCGAGGAACCGGAGAACCGTTCGAGGAAAACGAGCACTAACGCGTCCGTCAGCACTAACCGTGGGGTTACCGAATTGCACGGACCAATTGGAGCCAATTTCAGCATGACACGCGCAAACGATGCCACCGAGCGCGTGACCAGACGTCGTCAGAAGTTTTTGGTGCGAACTGAAAAGATCCCCAGGAAGTGACGCCTGGCTCAAAGGTCACAGGTAGGGGTTTTTTTTCCTTCGGCTGGGAGGAAGGCTACAAACATCACCGAAAATCCCAGGAAAAGGTATGCGAACAGCTAGGGCTGCCACCATCGAACGAAGCGGGAAAGGCTTTTTCATTTTTCCCTCCGCCGAATACGAAAGCGTGAGAAAAAGATGTGCCTAAAGATCGCGAAATGGAAAACCGGCTTCGGAAACAATGTGCGAGCCGCAGTGCGAGTGCCAAAGACGATTTGCGCTCGCAATGGGCATGAGTGTAAATGTGACATATGGAACAGAAGTGCTGCTTAAGAATGATAATAAGATAAAAGGGCCCATGATACCTGCGTGGGTTGGTACGAGGTAAACGATCAGTGCAACGGAGAAAAGTGTTTAGGAACGAGCAGGTGTTTGGAATTCCAGGAAAGTTTTGCCTCCGCAAATACCGGCTGCTGCTTTCATATTGCTGACGATGATGAAAAACCTGCTAGCGAAAAAGATTTGCGTGTGTTTGTCTGTTTGCAACGAGCTGTTGTTTGCAGTGAACACCCCTTTTGGCTTCTTTGCTACAGTTATGGAGGTGTTCATCGTGGAGGTGTTTTTGCATTGCTTCGTTTTTTTTTTTTGTTAGTCACAATTTGCCTTCCAGCGCTGGGTCGAAAAAGTTTTTCTAATTCCATTTTTCACTCGAGCGCAAAGATTTCCAGTAATTTGGCAAGCTTCTGGTAATTACATCTTCGCCCACATGCCAATTTCCTTGTGGTTGGCGTCTTTCCGCTGTAGGAATTTTTGCCTCGCTAAGATGAATTGCTGTCCTTCTTTACTGGGTTTGTTTTATGACACTTTTCATATTACCGGAGCGATACCTATTTTCCGGCAGCACCTGCCGTTCGCATCTAAACACTTGCGTTCGTTTGCAGCGCGGCAGCACGATGTGGCTCTATCCGTTTCGCAAGCAATCGAACGACTTTTCCTCCCCCTCGAAAATGGAACGCTCGCAGAACAGCGGCTCAGTTGGCGTCTGCGAGTAAAATGTCATTGTCAAAACATATAATCTTGAAAAGTAATTGAGGACATTTATCAGCTTGATTTTAGGCTCTTTACTTCACTCATCCTCGGGGTGTTGTGCTTTTGTTGTTGTTGTTGATGCTTGGCGTGCTGCACGGGAAAAGTTTGTTTCTCGATGTTGTTGTTTTTTGCGTTTTTTTGTTTAAAGAACTCTCGTCTTAAAACCTATCGAAAGAAACACACTGGTTTCCTTTTCGTTTCACTTCACAAAAAGCAAAAAGCCGCCTCTATAAATGCCGGTGGCTGTAGGAAAAAAAAGCTGAGACATGTTTAAAATTTTTCACACAAAAACCGTTTGGAACAAGATTATTATTACTCGTAGTCTAAAAAGCAGTGGAACTATAACTGAAGTGCTTTGTAAATGTGATTGAGCTTATTGATTCAACGAATGGGGACAAAGGTTTAACTTTCGTCTCCCAAAGGTGAATAGTAGTGTGTCTCTTATACAACATTTTTATCCCTGCTCATTTTCCAAATTTAATCATACAGTACAACGAGCATGGCTTGCTTTAATTAAACCTCGCCGCCTTCGTAACGGTAACGCAGTTAGAGTATTTCAAATTAAGCGTTTAACTTTCTCTGATTTATTGAAGGAACGATTCACTTATTAGATTATTCACAGAAATGAATTGACTCAATGTTGCCTTGCCAATTGATAAGATCTAAAAATATTAAAAAAAAACAAGAATTGTATTAGAAAACATAAATTGAAGCGCATAGATTGAATTGCAACAATATGAAATACAAACTTTTTGGATCAAAAACAAATGACACCATGTGTTTTGGTGGTCTTAAACAAGCTGAAGAGCATGTGTCAGTGAAAATCATTATTTGTGTCAATGAAAACAAGTGCTAGTTTTATTATTTTACTAACTAACTAATTTACTAACTAACAGTTAGTTTGATGCACGTCTAATATAAATACCAAGTATTCTAGTATTCTTATAACTGGGATATGTATGGTAAGACATGTCAAACCCTCATATGGTCCCATGCGCAGGCGCATGTTCTTACACACCGATAGCTGTGGGAATAACAAGTAGACCGTTACTCCTCAAATATAAATCACTAATCAACTACCGAAACAATAGAACCAAAGAAAGCTAGAAATAGCTGTCAAATATCTACTAAAGATTTTTATACTAACTAAAAAAAGCATATGTATTGCACTCTCGAAAATTATCATTTCATACTAATACATAAAAACCCGTTCTCATACACATGTTTCATAGAAGATTATTATTACTCGTAGTCTAAAAAGCAGTGGAACTATAACTGAAGTGCTTTGTAAATGTGATTGAGCTTATTGATTCAACGAATGGGGACAAAGGTTTAACTTTCGTCTCCCAAAGGTGAATAGTAGTGTGTCTCTTATACAACATTTTTATCCCTGCTCATTTTCCAAATTTAATCATACAGTACAACGAGCATGGCTTGCTTTAATTAAACCTCGCCGCCTTCGTAACGGTTGCGAAAGCGTATCTTCTAGGAATAAGATGTATGGTAATCGGAGAATAATGTTCCGGATTAATCAGAGACACCCGCCAAAATTACCCTCGACAGCTTTCTTTAAATTAATAAAATGTCTTAAAAAAAAAACAAAAACGTCGTCCGTCGCCGCTGCCGTATGTAAACACAAATCTAATGATTCTCATTAGCTGACGCTTCAAGCAGAATCTTTTCTTTCGTATAGAATATCCGATTACGTTTATGACGGTGGTGATTTGACGTTTATGCCATGTCCAGATTTGCACAATTGATCATTATACTCTAAAAATAATAAAATCCGCTTGAAACGTTCAGAGTAATTCCACTATCAGACTATAAAAAAAACTAAGGATTAAGTTTAGGGCAGTGTTGAACCATCGTTTACAACCTAGATACGCGGATTGAGCTTATAAGAATTTATACTATGCTCTTCTATTCCACTAAGAGCAAGAAATTGCATTTTCTCATTAGCACACAGCAGAGTTCAAAGGCGCATCATCTAACACGGAAGTAGCTATTAATGCATTACCTCTTAATAATCCAAATTTATTATCTTCCTGTGCAGGTTGTTGTTCATCAAGGTATGATGTGAAAACTTTGCTGGTTTTGAATATTTGAAATCCTAGTGAACGGAGGGTTATTACTGCGGCACAAGTTTTCTTCCAAATTCCGGGTATTTCATGGGCTATTTGCTTTAAGCTAACATATTACATCTGTTTGATATGCATGTTTAGCCAGTTTCACTAAGAGGGTTACACCATAGTTGTCGGAGTTGTTTCTGATAGAGGTAACTTCGCTTTACAATCGTTGTTCGGCATTCGCTCGATCCAATTTATTTTCATTCCACCGACATTGTCTCACGCAGCCGAACCGGGTTTATGCTTTCGCCAAGGGGCCGAACTGATCAGAAATCGGGTGGATCCGCACAGAAGCTGCAGGAAAGTTGTGGGCGATTCCGTTTTTACGAGAGCCCTTCCACTCTCGGAGAGCGGAACTAGTTCTCATTTTCTTTTTTCCTGTTACTTTTTTTTGGTTTCCTAGCCATGGGTCGTGTGCCGTTTCGTTGGTTCGTAGTCTCGCTAATAGGCGTGTGCGTGGCGTCGCGTGTTGTCTTATCTGGCGCTCGAAAGAGAAACTCCGTAGGCAATGGCTCCCTCCCCGCAATAAGCCTTCCGGAACGGAAAGGACGTGCAGGATTTTCCCGACGTTTCGGTGAAGCAGCGTGAACCTTCACGGCTGCACGTCGCCAAATTTCGTTTACTTGGTGCGCTTCATAAATATTTCCTCGTTAGGGCGATTGCTGTACTTTGACCGACATTTTTCGGTGCCCGCCCGTCACCGTATTCCGTGCCGGCCTGATATTGATATTATTGTCGATGGAATTTATTTTGCTCATTTTCGTTACTGCTCGCTCGTCTCTTCTGTCGTGGTGTTTTCGTACTTTTTTGGCTTCACTTCACTTCACGCACGAACTCGTGCCAAAAATGAACCCCAACTTCCTTAGAGCTTCACGGAGCGAAGGAATAAAGGATCGCACACGGTCGTAACGCAAAGCAGGGACGGCAAAGGCAAAAAAAAAACTGCTCCCTAATATGTATTCTTCACGACCATTGGAACGGTATCGTTGAACGAGGATAAAAATTACGCTCATCAATTTTGCTCGATGTTCACCGAAGCATTTAGGAATAATTGAAGAGCCCGTCGTTGCAGTAAGTGTCGCAGTAATTATAGCCTGACCTCCTACTTCTCCTCATTCTCCCGCCTCTATAAATGCCGGTGGCTGTAGGAAAAAAAAGCTGAGACATGTTTAAAATTTTTCACACAAAAACCGTTTGGAACAGGCGAATTGATAATAAAAAGAACGGCTACCGAGAGAAGAACATAAAAAATGATCAAAAACGTGGGAAAATGAATTGAGCTGACTATTCGCGACGTTTCCATTTGCCCGGACGTAGGACGCGAGCGGATGGGAGGATGGATGGATGGAAGGAAAAATAATAATTCTTCAATGGAAATAACCACCCGAAATGCGCCACGGCGTACGATATTCGCAGCACTGCCTCGTCGATGTTCACCGAAGCATTTAGGAATAATTGAAGAGCCCGTCGTTGCAGTAAGTGTCGCAGTAATTATAGCCTGACCTCCTACTTCTCCTCATTCTCCTCCTCCTGTTCCACCTACTCTTCCCTTTTCTACTTCGTTTACTTGGCTGGAAGCCGAAAGGGAAAAACAAACACGATCAATGACTATACCTAATGCTTGCTCACGTGCGCGTACTTGGGTATTGGTTTCGTTTTGGAGTTTCAGTTATGGTTCATGCGTCCTTCACCTAGTGTTTTTTTAGAAATCATTTCGTTGGCTTTCGTTCAAGCAGGCGTAGTGCTGAAATGCATTAGTGCAGAAATTAAAACATAGAAAAATATGCGGCAGTGGTATAGATTAAAATATCAAAAAATGAGGTCTGGCACAATTTTAGGACCTATGCCATGGTACATTTATCGGTTCAATTGTCCGGAACGACAAGTTTAGTTTAACACTTACGGTCAAATGGACCGAATACTCCTTTCGTGCAAATCATGGTGTCAATTGACACCTAGAAGGCTATTTTTGGCAATTGTTGACCGATTGGGCTGAAATTTTCACCAGTTGTGCGCAAACTATTCTAGTTTTATAATCCGTTTGTGACTCTACCCCCTCCCGTTTGCTCCCCAGCCCCCCTCAAGTAAAAATCCGCTGACGCCAAAATTTTAAAAACCTTGAAAACTATACGTAAATTTTTTTGGAGCCCAAATTCCATTAAAGGGCATATAGCGGCAGTAGTCCTGGATCTACAGTGAAAGTTTCATAATTTTCCGATCAGCCGTTTTTTAGTTATCGAAGCTCAAAGTTGCAAAAGTGTCAATTGACACCAGATTTGTCCGATAGTGTTAACTCTGATTTGCAATTCCAACTAACCTGCATTTTTTTGTGATTAAAATCGTTTTTTTTAGGGTCTTACGTTGCCTTATAGTATCAATCGGTGCGACCGACGGACGTAGTCACTTAAGCAACTACACCTTGCAATGTTTCATTGAGTTTTGGTCTTCATTGTAAAAACATGCTAAAGCAATCATCAGGTGAGAAAATAGTGATCCAATAGGTCATGTATGAAAACATTTGTCGTCTTGCATTAATATGATTATTCCACAAATCTCCAATTCACGTTTTTACTGGCTTTACTGCATTTTTTACTATATGTGATATTATGAATGTTAGTTCCTTATTTTGGATGATGTGCAGATTTATTGTGTTTAACATATGCTATTGTAACAAACATTTGATTACTGAAAAGTATTAAGCACTAAAAGCTTAACACTTACGAAAATTACATTTTTTTAGCTGATTTATGCACAATCGGTTCTATAAATTGTGTTTTAAATAAATTCAAATCAAGCTCTTTGAAGACGTGTGTCGATCATTCCGAATACGAATTAAAACTGACTCCATTTTTCCGCTCAAAAAAGTCCAAATTTTCTGTCGAATTCCGAATGGGATGGCGCACAACAAAGAGAAGCACAACGAAATAAAAAAATATACGAACGTACTGGAAACAAAAACTGCTGCTATCAGCAACTGCAACTGCCTAGCGTTCATCTGAGCGTTCAGCACGAAAAAGAGGCATCTAAACAACAAAGGGCAAAAGTGTGCTGCTCAAACGTGCGCTATGCGTCGTGCAAAATGGTATACACAGAATGGAGAAAAAAGCACACTGTATCACTCAAAACGTGAATTTCAAGCCACGGATTGGGTGGGCGGTAGGAGAACTCAAACATCTATAATTTTATGCTAATTATGGCCAATGTTGTCCTTCTGTGCTCCGTTATTTTTACGCTTCTGTTCGTCCCATTGCTCGTTTGAGCGCTCTGTGCGCCGCTGAAAATCCTTTGAATCGCTGATTGAGATCGTGCCGGGAACGCGGCGCGAAGAAAGGCCGGAGTGGCGCAAACGTCGAAGTATCACGCCTTTTTTTCTGTTGCGATTCGCAGTACCCAACAGAGGGAAGCAGCATTTTAATGATTCTATTTCGCTTTGCATTATAGATAAACTGTGTCCGAGCGGTGCCGGGGCTTTTAAACGAGTGGGCGATCGGTTCGGTCGTTTGGTTGATGGGAATGTCTGTATCATGTTTCGACTCGGTCTTTTTTTTTTTTGAGAGGGCCAATGAAACGCGATGCAGAAGATCATAACTTATGGACCGGCGCGTGTTTAACGTATCTTTGATGCATGAATATTTTTAACATGAAACATTGATGTGCTTTGAAAGTACATGAATGCGATAGGAAGGAAGGAAAAAAGTTTAGGTGTTGGTTTTTCGTTCGACGCTGCCAGCAAAATATACAACGCAAGCATCTGAGAAATATCTTGAGGTTTTTTCATTTTTTTTTTGCATGTATCTTTCTCTTGATCGAGCTTCCCGTGCTGTAGTCTGTCATTTCTAATTTCTACCCGCACCCACAACAATATCCTGCCTTGTGCTATGCGCTCGGCCGGAGCTTATCACGGAGCACGCCGCGTTCGCCTTTTTGTCTTTTCCGATTTGACAGAATGAAAAATGTGTTGTGCATATTTTAATAATAATTCGCCTATTTTCCAACGCAGCACACTTTACCCGTGCATCCTTCCGATTCGCCCACGGAGGGAAAGGGAAAGGGACGTATCTCCACCACTCCGGCACGGAACCCGTCATAACCAATTCGATCCGAACGGAGCGCAACCGCTCGGCTGGATAGGCCGCAGGTGACGCAGCGATGGGTCGTTCCAAGGAACGGGATCGGTTTTTCCTATTTTCTAGCCTCAGCCCGCTGGCGAGGTGCTAAATAAATAAAGGTTAAAGGTGGTCTACCGCAAATTCGTTAGCACTCAGACCCCCCGCGGGGCCCGGGTTCGGGCTCGGAACGAACGGCTGAACACTCCACAGCGTGGAAAACGACACGACCTGGGCCCGTGCTGAACACGGCCCACGAGAACGCAGGTGCGCAATGGAACCCTA
>KZ072176.1:9311-23919 GCA_002091845.1 Anopheles cracens
ATTTCAATTGATTAACGAATAGAAACAATCCAATCGCACACCGTAAACATCCCTTTGTGACGGTCCGTCGCACTAAGTGTCAGTTATCAGCATCAATTAATCAGTGTATGTGTGAGAGCATCTTCCAGCGCTGCGTCAAGTGTGTCGGTCGTCGTCGCTTCTTCGTCGGTGTAGTGTGCGATGAATAATTTGTGTCAAAGTTAAAGTGAGATCAAAACCAGATCAAAGTGCGAAAAGTGTGCGAGAAGTGAAGGCTTAAATCGTTAAAAAAACCAGTGTAAATTACTAAGCAAACAGTGAATTCACACACGCGCTAGTCGAGCAGTGCGAATGACAGGTAAACAATGTTTACTTAGATGTGTTCGTAGTGCGTTCCGTTCCTTGCACGCGTGTGTGACGTTTGGTAGTAGGCCGTTCGTAGGCTGCTTGTGGTGGTGGTTGTGGAGCTCATTTAAGGAGCATTTTTATTTTTCCTCCTGCTCCTCTTGCTCCTTCCCGTTTGGCTCGCCCCGCCGTCTGACGGCTGCTGTCTAAAGCTTCAATTTCGGTTTGACATCTTCGCCTACACACAGCCACGCACGCACGCAAACGAGTCGTCCTCTCTCCTCCCTACACACATGGACGCACAGACTCCGCTCGCCGGACGCCCGCCTTTGTCCCATTTATTCTTCACCTCATCCATCATCGTTTCCCTTGCTTTGGACTGACCCGTGCCTCCGGTCCCTCCTACCCGTGTCCGCCAACCTCTTTGTCCTTGCGCGCTGCAGTGGTGGCATTTGACACACAACTTGTTTATGGACGGACGGACGGACGGGTCGCTCGGTCGGTCGGCTTCAGCCGTCGTTCCTTTTGGTGTGCTGCCTGCCCGTGCAGGCCAGCCAAAAACTCGAAGCAAGAAGAAGCAGGAAGAAGAAAAACCACACAAAAGAATCTGCACCGCGCGCCGGCTGCTCCCTCTCTCTCTCTCTCTCGCCGTCCGCGTCCTGCATCCGTTTAGAGAACCAAAAAAAAACGAAACTCGCGTTAGAAAGAAAGAGAAGGAGAAGAACGAGACTATCCAAAAACTAAAGAGAAAATAAAAAAACAACACTCACACACAACTAAAGAAACTCGGCACGGCAAGAAGTTCTGGCTGCCGGCGCGTCGCGCTGTTGCTACGTTTCTTCCCGTTTTTTTTCTTCTTTCGTTTCCCTCTTTTATTCCGCGTTCTTCTCGCGTTCAGCTTCCTTCTTCTACCTTCTGCTGCTTCTTATTCGCAACGTTACGTTCGCCACATCCTCCGCCTGCCACCTCCCGCTTGTTCATCTTCATTTTGCGTTTCCTTTCCTTTTGTTTTGGTATCTCTGTTCGTGTCGTCGGGCCGCGTGCATGCTTGTGCTGTTGTTGTTGTTGTTGTTGTTGTTGTTGTTGTTTTTGTCTTCCCCCCTGTTGCTGTTGGTTTTGCTGTACTTTATATTTTCGGCGGTCTGCCCGGGGCGGCAGCCGTTCGTTCCTTCGGTCGTCCCTTTTTCCACCTTCTCACCCACCCCCCCGGGAGGAAACGCGCGGTTCCGATCATGATCATCTTTCGATGCCTTTTTTTATGTCTTGTTTTCTTTGTTCGTTTTCTTTTCCACTTTTTCGCTGTCGCTACGTTCGGTTTCGAATTCTTCTAAGGTTTTTTTTTCTCTCTCTCTCTCTGCTTCTTGCTATTGTTTTTACCCGCTGCGCTTATCGAATCGTTTCTGCCTTTGGGATTCTGTTGTTATTTTTTATAGTCTTTCTTTTATTGTACGTTTTTATTTCCCTTTTTCATCCCCATTTATCCGTTCCTTACCGGTTTCTATGTTTGTTCTATTTGTCCGTCGCCGGTTAGTGTATTATTGCAGTTTAGTTTTATAGTGTTAGGGAAATTTGTACTCAGCTTCGGCGATCGGATGGGATGAAAATGATGGTAGCTTGCTTTCTCTGTTTGCTTTCCGCAGGTACCGCTGGTGAGAGTAGGTGGTGACAAATTGGTGGTGTCTGGAGGATTGTGAATGGTTTTCACCCAGCTGGCGAAAAGTGACGTGAATTAAGGTAAGCAGCAGTATGACATAAATCGAGTTGAACAGAGCGTCCAAACGTCATAAGATGTTTTACAGAAGAAAAGCTCTACTCATTTATTGTTGTTGTTGTTGAGCGCGTTGGAACAACTTGGATATTTCAAACTCCTATAAAGGACTTTTGCAGAACTTTTATAATTATTATGAAAAGTGATTATTTTTTATGTCCTTCCATAAAATGTATTAAAGGAATAAATGAAGTATTCCAAACGTATTGTTAGATCGAGTTTCTAGATCTTTTACCTGTTAGTTTTGACTGATAAAGTTTATTAAGGAAGTTGGATACGTTTCTCAACTGGTTTAAGGAAGTTTATTGGCAATGGAATTTAATGTAGGATTCCAATAACGAGAGGGTTCAATTCCTTAATGATACAAGTATTTAAGGGAATTAAATTGAATCGATCCTAGGAGGTATTGCTGTGAGCAAAAGCTCATGAGAATTTGTCGCGCCGTTTGCTTTGTGTTACAAAAATCTAATGACCAAATGTCAGAGTACGCATCGACCTCCTTAGTAATGAACCTTCAGAAATTGTAATCTATTTGACAAGATAGATATATTTATTAGATTTATTAAGTAAAGCAGAATGATCAATCGTATCGTTGATCGTCTTATTCTAGTTAGACACCAAGGCAATCCCGTTTCGATCATTCGCGCTCCTCAAAGACCCACTTTGGGCGGTTGACCCTCTCGGTGGACATGTGCTGGCGTATGCTTCGTGACCTTCCCGTTCCCAGCGCCAGCCATAATTACACAAACACACACACACACACACGCACTCAGAAACACAGCGGCCTACGGCGGCTAGCTTCCGCGGGACGCGCTGACACGCCACACACCGGCCAAGCGGAAAAAAAGCAGAAGAAAAGTGCACACACACGCAACGCGCGCTCCACCCCGAGGAAGACGGTCGTATATCGAGTGTCACGGGGGCTAAAGGGAGGGTGCGGCGGCGCGCAGGGGGTCGCTAGTTCGGTAAACACCGACGCATTCCTGTGTTGCGCCACCACCACCACCACTCCGGATGGGTTGCTTTATCGCGTTCCCGTTGTAAGACGCCGGCCGCAGACCGGAGACACCGCGTACGGCGGGGTGTGCGTGGTGCCTTTAAGCCGCGGCCGCCTTTTTCGGCACGGATCTGATCGCGAACCGTGTGTCTCGCTGTCTGTGTGTGTGTGTGTGTGTTTGAGTTTTTTCATGATTTGCTTTGAATTTCGATGTCGTTCTTACCACCGTATTCTGGCAGTGCATTTCGGGGTGGCTGTCGTCACGCAAAACGGGGAGGCCCGGAGGTCCGCGGGTGTGGGTAATTTGACCCCAAAAATACACGCGACAGGAGGAGTGGCGTGGGGAACTGTCTGCTTTGAGTTCTTTTCTTAGGATTACCTCCTCTTCCTCGCTCCGGCACGGCCGATGATGATCGCGTGGAAGTTTGTCGTGTTGGTTTTATTTGTGACATTTGTTGGTGGTTCGATTTTGGGAGATTATAGGTTTCATAGTAAGGAGATCGAAATTAACAACTTGTATGTTGTGGTCGGTAACATTTGGATGATCTGTATAATATTCTAACAAGTTATACACAAATGAAGTCCATTCCGGATATTGTTCAAAATTGCATTGTCAGTTGATTAATAATGGTTTCTCATAGTGCTGCAGAAGACTAAAACTTAGGTTACTTAGGTTAGGTTAGAAGGTTAGTTCAAGTGATGAAATTTTCATGTTTCATACCTCATATAGGCAAATAGTATTGCCTAGTATATGTTGTACCATGCTCTTGTTCTACTGCCTAATACTGTCGACTTGTTCGTGTATTATGACCTCAAAATCTCGAGATATCACCCAGTAGCTTCCGGGCTTTGAAAAGTAACACTCAAGAAATCAGGTGGACTCTACAGTTGCGCACTACAAGACTAAAACTTAGGTTACTTAGGTTAGGTTAGAAGGTTAGTTCAAGTGATGAAATTTTCATGTTTCATACCTCATATAGGCAAATAGTATTGCCTAGTATATGTTGTACCATGCTCTTGTTCTACTGCCTAATACTGTCGACTTGTTCGTGTATTATGACCTCAAAATCTCGAGATATCACCCAGTAGCTTCCGGGCTTTGAAAAGTAACACTCAAGAAATCAGGTGGACTCTACAGTTGCGCACTCTTCCATTATCGAATCAGCGGATGAATGATTGCCTCATCGTTACGTACGTCCGCTCGGCCTCGCCCTCGACCTCACCGATTGAAAACCCTCTCCAAAGAGGAGCAACACATGAGCCAATCTGTAGGTACCAAAGACACCGCTACGTCCACGTCCAAGCTTCCGACCGGGTTCCTAGAGGCGGGTTGGAAAAATCTCACTTACCCCCAACAGGCCCCAACGCTGAGGGTGTCCGCGACACGCGGTGGCACGGAAATTGAGAAACAATTGATGGCAGTTTGCGGGATGATCTGATTATCCTGACAGTGCAAGCGAAAGTTATCGCGCGCCCCCACCGGGGTCCTTCCCGCACGGAGAGCGAATGGTGTTTCCGTCGTGCGAGCGAAATTGCACTTTAAGTGGTTTATCGTACCCGGGGTTGAGTTCGGGTTTCGTCCTCACCGGAGGACAGCGCCACCATCGGAAAAGTGCACCGGGAAAACTTTAATCGCCGAATCGGTTGGTTTGTCCCCGCACCCGTTCGGATCGGGTGGCGGACGGGCGGGCGGGAACTTGATTTGTCCTACGCGGCGATCGTTCTTGGTGTCTTTCTTCGCTCAGGACGCCTTTTTTCTCGTTTGCACACCGTGCACGATCGTTGTGTCGTCGCTGTGCTCACAACAGCGAAACGTGCACGTAATAATCGGTTCCCCGTGTATGTGTCCCGAAAGTGGTATTCGATGCGATTCGGGCACAACGGAAAACTGAATTAGCGAAATTGATATTTCAGCGCGCTCGGTGCAGTGGGTTGTTTCCGCTGGTTTGGAGGGCGTGTGGGAGTTGCGAGTAGTTGCATTTTTGCTTACACAATCACTGCGATTGGTGTCGGATTAGCAGTGGTCCCTTTTGGAAGGGTTTACTTGCTGGTGGGAAGTTTTTAATGGACTGTAGCTTTGTGGATGTTGTTTGATCTCGGTGGTATGTGGGTTTCGTTTGATTCGGGTTAGCTTTGTGTAGAAGGGAACCTTTCCTGCTTTGAAGTAAGCTTGTTTGATTATATTTCTTGTCCAAAATTCTTGTCCAGCTCAATAAAAAGTAACTTTTTCGCAGGGAAAAAAACCTCCTCAACACTATCGCTGTCTATCGCAAACGCGGCAGCGTTTTTATATTTATCCACCAGGTGGCGCCACCAGTCGCATGATATTGACAGTTAGTATTCACACTATAATGCTAGGATGTTAACGAGTCTGCAAAACCTGAGTTTTGAAGCGTACGGTGCCAAATAAGGCAGGTTTCATTGAGCCTGCCTTATTTGGAATAGAGATTTGAACTGAGCGGGCATTATTAACTTGTTCGCTATAAATATCTTTTATCTCGATTACATTCCATTCTGAAGTATTTGCTATAAAATTCGATAAGAACTACATAATTCCGCTATAAAATTCGATTGGAGTCAAGTAACTATAGTATTAGCACTAGTAATCATAATCAACTACTGAGCAAGACAATCAAGATGTTATTAGGCTACGAAAGTTTCGTTCAGCATTCTCATTGACGACGTCAAATTCTCCCGAACGACCTCCAAACGCAGGCCAAAAACCTGCACACCAGATGTTCTCCAGCTTGGTGTCGACATGAGAGGTGATCACAGCCCGATTGTCTTGACGGCGGCACCAGAAGTGCAAGCCACCGACCGAAGTGGCGAAATGGTCTATTTTTACGATTATGACTTCCATCGGCGCTATGAAATGGGGACACCACCCTGTCGCGGGAGACATCGAAGAGAGCGATTCCATTCTGGCCCCTGCCCGGTTCGAAGGACCCCGAAGGTCCAGAACACACGTTCTGTACACATAAAAGTCCCCCATTTCTCCCAGTCGCAGTCTCGATTGCAGGTCCATCATCACGCATCGATAACCCGGGCACGCGGCACATCGCGCGGTCGCGAAAGGCGGGCTGGACAATAATAAATCTTGTCGCGGGGAACACGATGTGCATGTCCCCACTCTCGCACGCCGCCTGCCAGCTGTCCGCCCCAATAATAAGCGGCAAATAATAACAACGCGAGCGAGATCCACGCGGTGCGGACGACGACGACGACGACGACGGCCTTATTTATAGAACACGACGCCCGGTTGGCCGGTTGACCGGCCGGTCCCGCCGAATGTGGGGACGTTGACGACGGCGCCGACACCCCTCTCCACGACGAGGGTGGATGTGGTGTGTGTGTTTTTTTTTCGTGCTACCGAAGGAAATCGCCATTTTTCATCCTAAATATAGTGGTCGGCGGTCGAATCGCTCGAAGCTGGTCAGTTCCGTTCCTGCGACGATGAAGTCATATTTTTATCTCGAGATCATCGAAGAAGGGAGGACATATGGGGATGGGTGTTCTAAAGCCAGTGCCGCAGACGCGGACTTGGGTGGATCGCTAGTTAATCAAAGGCGCGGTGGTTTGGACGGTGTCCGAACACGTCCAAATGTGTCCACCCACTGACCCCGGTTTTCGTCACGGAGAGACGGATCTTCCGGGTGGCGGATGGACGAACCCACTCCAGCTACTCTGCCGTCTGCTGGGAACGGGCAAACTATATTTACGGTGATGGTCGATAAAGGCGTGTGCTCTGGGTCACACGTTGGCACGTTGGTCGGACGGACTTCCTTCAACACAACGAGGACCGATGGAATTATTGCCTGCCGTGCCGTGGATCAGCTGTTTTGGGCAGACTGGTAGCGGTTCGTTTAGATTTCTCTGCCCCACTTAAGCGGGGATGACTCAGATCATCCGATCGTTGATACGAGTAAAACGAACATCCCCTCCCGTCACTTTGGACCAGATGACGAGGCGAACTTTCACGGTCAATCTGAGGTCTATCTGCGCAGATCGTTCCGGACCGGTGGCTGCCGTCGTCACAGATGCGTATAATCAGCTCGTTTTGGTGCTGAGGGAGGCTGATGACTACCTAAAAATAAGCACAGTTCGTTGCCGATGCAAGTGCATCTGTACTGACGATGCGTTGGTATCTAAACGATACAGATCTTGGATGGAACGCTGATACCCACCGCCGGCGGAGGGAAGCGCAATTTGTCCATAAATGATGTACCTGTTTGAAAATGTTTTTGTCTGCTCGGCTTGCTCCGGTTCTGTCCAGGTTTGCTTGTCAGTCGGTGCGCCTGGTAGAACAATTGACGGCAATCAATCATGCGTATCACATGATTGCGATGTGTGCGTGGCGGAAGTTCCGGTTGGTGGGAACATTGTTCACCGTTCGGTGGAGTTGGGTGTATAAACTATACGCTAGCAGGCTGCATTTCTCTTAGTTGTCAGACTCTATTTTCAGAGATTTGTTTTGGAAAGTACTCGTGTGTACTAAATTGCTATAGAATGTATTTGAGTCTATCTACTTATTTTGGTCAATACAGTCCATATCTGGATGTCCAAAGCGTGCGCTTTCCAGTGTTCTTGATTATTTTCTGCTAGTTTGTGGAATATAAACTTCCAGAAACTTACAGGTTATGATTTCGAAAAGTATTGTACTAAAAACTATCGAGTACTAAGAACTATATTGTGATCGAGTGAAAGCACTTGAGGCGAAGCTTTGGTTTGTTACTGTTGGTAATGGTTTTTTTTTTCAATATAAGCTTCGTTCCTGTATGTTTAAGTTGAGTTGAGTAGTTTGAGTTTTTGTTTCTCTCCGAATCACCTTGGAATAACCAAATGTTCACTGTTTCCGAAGCAAAAAAAGCAATAGCGCCCTCTGTGAGAATTGCGGGGCACTACTAATGTCAAGGTTGATGTCTTTAATTGCTATTCTGGGCTACTTTTTCAGTATATAGTAGCAAGCTGGCCATAATCTTTCTTTTGAAGGAATTATTGGTACCAAGCTAAGCTATTGATACATTGTGTTTTTTCTCTCTTTGCTGTTCATTGACTGATATATTTAGTAGACAAACATCGCTGAACCTTTTAGAAGTGAAAAATGTACAATCGTCGTCTATCGGTTCCCAAACATCAAGTCATCCATTGAGCAGTCGAATCTGTTCGAATGGATCACTTACGGTGCTCCGATTAGCCCACCACACAGAAGCCCGCGCCCTCGTGGTTCGCTCGCGCAATATTTGCGGTCTTCGAATGGCGCTCGTCCGGCTCCACCCGCTCCCAAACGAACGCGACGCGACCCGGCCGTTGGAAAAAGCCACAAATGTCGTCCGCACGATCACGCCACGCGTTTTTCCTGCGGGTTCCTGCTCCTGCAGCAGCAGGGTGAATTATTGACCGGCGACATTACCGGCTGACCGGTGACGTGATTTTCCACGCCGTGTGCAGCAGGTGCATCGTGCCGTGTTGCGTCCATCCCTTTCGGGAGCCAACCGGCCAGCCAGCCGGCAGCAGATAGACAAACATCTGTTAATTGTGTACGCAAAGCAACCGTCCGGCTAAACACTATAATTACGATAATTATTGCTCATCGGGCGCGGGCCCGGGGGGGCCCGGATTCGTGGTCGTGGTGCTGGGACGTGCCCTCACGCGACCGGTTACCGGTACCGATTGAACTTCCGTGCCGACACCGGCGCCCCATTGTGTGTGCGGGATGGATAGGGGCTTTTTTTTCGTGTGCTGCCGCTGCTCGTCTCTTTTCCGCGACTTCCGACAAACAAACACTAGAACAAACACAGCGCGAAGCAATCAGCACGCTAACAAACATCCAATTGGGAGGTTTTGATGATGTCGCGTCAAGTGTCCCCGGTGCCATCCCGCCGTTCGGCTTTAATCTATCGAGCCGGTTTCCATCAGGTTTTATCATTATTTGTGCTTACCCGAAACGGGTTTTTGTTTGGCCTGTGTGCGGGTCGAACCATTTATTGCCATTTATTTAGCACGCTTTCAAACGGCGAACGCAATTAGTGCCGTCTTTAGTAGTTGCGTTTGACATTTGAGAGGCCGGTCGTGCAGGTGGCGCCCTCTGTGTGCAAAAAAAAAGTTGCTTCCACTTCGGCCGCTGGAATAAAGCGGATTTGTTGTGATTGCATATTTATTTTACAACCGAAACGATCGGGCTAGATTTTTACGAGCGCCCGTCGTCGGTGGGTTGAGGCCACGCTCGCTCGTGGGGTGAGTTTTATTACACCAGCTGTTGGCTTCCCCGTCATAATTACACAATCATGATTTCCAATCAATACCCGACGAACACCGACTTAGGCTTATCTTAATCCCTGTAACCTTTTTTTGTTGTTGTTGGTTCGTTGGCGTTGAAGATAGCGAACCCGGAGGGAGGCGCCACCGAGCGCAAACAACGCCCGGGTGAGAAGGGAATAAACTATCAGGTAGCGTGCGGCGGCACGGTTTCTATGGATACGTCCGTACAGCTCAGCGCTCCATGTGCCATATCTAATCGCGATGGGAAACTTGTTTCGTTTGCGCTTGCCTCCACCCCCTGGAATTTGGCTTGAGGTTTGTTTTATTTATTAAAAATGCTGATTTCAAATGATTTGCCCCGGCGGTGATGAACGATCGGAGGGGGTGCGTTCCATCAAAAGAATCGAAGCGATTAGTCTGTGTCACATGTCAAATCTGTCGAAACGCTCAATTTGTCTATCGAACCATTTTCGTTGCATTTCGCGTAATTAATTGTGCGCGTGTTTTGCTTAGAAATTTTCTTTCGCATTTTTTTTTTAAATTTCTTTGTCCCTCTCAGCCCATTCCGCTGCCAGGAACCCCGCCCCGATGAGGGCGTTAATGTTTCCGTCGCTACAGTAAATAAATACGGAAATGAATGCTCCATTTGCAGCACCTTGTCGCCTTGTAAGCGAGCGAGCGAAATCCGCCAAATCGGAACGTTGCGTGGATGATCCAACCGGCTGTGGGGGTTTTGCTGGGGCTAGCGGCCACCCGGAGCCACCCGAGCCCGAACCCGCCCGCCCGGGAGTTCGTACGGGAGAAAAATTAATTTCCAGCGATAAATTAGTTTAATTAATTTTGATAAGAGTTATAATAAATTACGAACAAATATCCTCAGTCAACACGTAGTTCGCGTTTGTGCTGGGCGTGGGGTGGGGCTCCGGTGGGCGCCCCGCACCGAACCCACCCATTAAGGGATTCGCCGTGGAATGGTTTCCATTTCCGTTCGCGTCCGTGTACGGGCCGGGCTCCGGTGTGTAATGTGAAGCGAGATCCTGGACGTCGTCGTCGTCGTCGTCGCAGTAGCCGGGCGTTTACTGTTGTTCTTTGGTAGTATCGGCGACATTTGCCGCTTGCTTGGATGGCTTCGACGGTCCTGCTACAAGGCGGCAGTTTAAAGGTTTTGAGAGGACAAAACATTGTGGTATGTTTTGGTATTTTCTTCGGTTAGAAGAGTTTTGTTTAATTCCAGATGTGGATGGTCTACTGCTTAAGCTAAAACAATTTTCAGAATAAATTTTCAGAAAATGTATCATAACTTATACATTCCAATGAGATGGTCAATACTTCAAATTATTGCCACAAGACTTTGCAAGGATATTTTATATATTTTTTTTAATGCAAACTTTAATAATCTCAATACCTACGATGACATCTGCTTCTCAAAGGATTTGGAACAAAGACGTATTTTGCTTTATTTTGTATTATTTTCAGAAAATTTCTTGCAGTATACCAAATCGGACAATCAATATAAATCTTCAATGCCTTAGCTGAGATCATAGACTTAGAAATTTAGCGAGGGAGCTTTTGATATACATTTTTCGAAAATTGCTCATTATAATACTTCATTGAAAAAAAGGGGATTATTTCTGATTTTTCTATAATTTTCTTTAAACTTTTTATGATTAAAAAAACGAAAAAAACCCTAACCGTGCCCGTATCGAACATCATAATTCATTTTTAAATATTCCATTCCGATGAGGATAAAAGTGTCGAATATGCAAATTGAATCGGGGTGCCCTTTTTTTCTATCCGGCTAGCGATTTTTCACCCAACCATGGCGTGAAAATTTGGCACTGTCGGTTTTTTTCTCTCCTTTTTGTTTCCCATCCGTTCGACGCAACAACAAAAAAACACGAAACCGTTCAAATTTCACCCTTGACCTAACAATTAATGCCGGATCGGTACGAGACCCACCCCGCCCCCCGCCCAGTTTAAGACGGTTTTAATGAAGCCCTACGGAGGACGCGATGCGTGATGCGGTCAATCTAGATGGTTGTATGGCTCATAGGAAAGGAATTAAGGAAGGCAGTGTTTTTTTTTTGGGTGCCGCTTTTTTTTTGGCTCACGATGAAAGTAGAAACGACCCTAAACACCCTAAGGAGGAGTGTTTAGAGGCGAGTGTAAGGAGTGAAAAAATCTACTCAAATTAATCAAACAGAGAACGTCGCGAGAGAGAGAGAGCAGAACGAACATCAACAACAACAAAAACGCCACTCGCCCATCCGAGAAGGGCAAACGCTCCACACGCCGCATCGATCTTCGCACCGCCCACTAGGCACCCGCGAGCAAGATAAGCTAATCAAACAGCGCGCTGATCCATTAATCATTCCGCACGCGGGAGCCTTTGCCCTTGAGGTTGGGCGCGGGGGTGGCTCGCGAACGGGAAAGGGAAGTTGGGGTGAATTAATTCTAATTAAAAAGATATCAAACAAGTACGGCCGGGGCCAGTGTGCGGCTGTGAGATTTTTTGTTCTTGTTTTGCGTTCGATCGGGAAAGGGAAGTTAACATGGGATGATTAATTTTTACACTAAGCTGCTTTCCGGTAGTGGGTGAGTTTTTTTTCCTCGTTTTTTTCTCTCTCTCCCACATCCGGTTAAGCTCTTTTTTAAGGATAGGGCTGCTTCGGGTTGGGAAAGAATTGATTTGGGATAAACATTGTTTTCGGTTAGTTTTCCCATTAGAGACTGTTGTAAGTTTTAAATTAGGAAATGCTTGTCTGCAGGGTTAATAACTTAAAAGCCCTTTTTGAGAGGAAAGGAGCTTACCAGAATTATTGAATTTATGTTTTTTTCAATTTAGTTATTTCAACAGAATCATTTCCTTTTAGATCCTTTTGGAAGTCGTTACGAGTTGATATGTCAGACGAATCCAAGTCATGTCTATTGCTGTTCCAAGCACGCTATCGATGTGAGAGAAAAACAGCTCGAATAGAAGCAATTTAACACTCTCACTGACAACCGGCTACCCGGGTAGCCAAAGCGTTTTTGATTTCGATTATCTCGAGTTCTATGAATGCTATTGATATCAAATTTGAAATATGTGTCTAAATCAGGCTGTTTTTCCAAGAAAAATTTTTGACCGATTTTTTAGAATTGATTATATTGCTTTTTTGTGAGTTTTATTTTCTATACCCCGTAAACTGACAACCGGGCTACCCGGGTAGCCAGCAACTTGAAATGTTAATAACTTTGTATTGAGTATTTTAATTGAGTTGAAACCTTCTAGCAAAAAGTAGCATAACTTATATTGTTTATTTATCTTTTTAATGTGACTTTCTATCTTTCGTCGTTTTCTTCTTATGTTTCGTCAAAGAAGTGCTCATTTTTTCAAAGATGAGCACCTTTTGATATTTTTATTTTTTTAGTACTTTATCCCGAATTATTCTTCAAAAGCTCTTTACAGGAGAAAGAGTATACAAATTGATATTTATGCTAAATTTTGCAGATTTTTCAAATGAGTAGTTTATTAATGAAAAGATTTTTAAGATGAATAAAATCAAGACGGTGGTCAAATAATGGTGTTATAACGTTTGCGGAAGTCAGTTAACTACACGTATTGTGCTATATCACCATCGAAATGCCAGCATTGCCTTTTCGAAAGTGTGTTTTTATGATTTTTTCTTGAAAATCGTATTGAAAAAATCAGATTTAGTTATAAGAAATTCGAAATTTTGTTCCTCTATGCATTCCAGAAAGAAATACTTGATTAAAAATATACAAAGCACTAAAAAAGGGACAATTTCTGAGGACTAAAAATATGTATTCGAACACTGATTTTCGAAAAAAAATTGGCCCCTTTTTATTCAGTAACAACAAGAAAACAGAGAAAAGCAGAGAGCTGCGATAAACAGATTCGGAAACTAGAATAGTTAATGTACGTTTTACTTAAATGGTTGAACTATACAGGAATACGCATTAAAAAGTTATTCACGTTCGAAGTCGCTGGCTACCCGGGTAGCCCGGTTGTCAGGAATGTGTTGTGTTTTTGGTTGGTAGAGACAGGGTTAACGGAGTTTGTATAGTTCTGCAACAGAACTATCCGCGCGATCCGCAAATCATTAAAAACATGGAAATCATTACCGGCGGCGGCCCGCCGGTTGTTAGTGTTGGTGTTTATTTATCGGTTCGTTCCGCCGCGATAGCCCCCGGGGAACTGTAATTAATACACCCGTCCAGGGAAGAAGTCGCGAGTTAAGATAGTTTCTGTTGTTGTCGTTGCGTTGCTGCCGTGAATGGAGGCTTTCAATTTGCGTCTGCATCCCATGCATCCTTTGAACAAGCCGGTGTTTGTGTGTGTGTCTGTGTGTGTCTGTCTGCTTCATAAATTTTCCGCAGCACATCTTGTGCCGCTTCTTGCGCTCGAAGTCGCCGGAAGAATATCCCCATCGTCACCCTCGGACCGGCGTGGGGAGTAAGATTTAGTTTCTCTTCTCGCCTTCGGAGCCGGTTTCGCATCAGAAAAGGAAGAAGAATAAAGGGGATGAGGGTGCTAACGATGAAGGAAGTGCCCAGCCGTCGTACCACCGTCTCGTTACTTTGGCACGGCGAAAAACGGATACAGCCGGTCGGTCGGTCGCTCGGGACGGACACTTAAAACCGGTAGCACCGACGAATTGACCGTCCGAGGCGTCGGGACTTGCACACGGCGCGGACTTGCAAAAAACACAAAGAAAGATCCACTGGCAAAAGGGATGCGAGCGAGATCGTGGTGCGCGAAGAGGGACGGTATTTAGTAGATTAATTAAATTTATGTTTTATAGAGGATAATTAATTAGTATCATGTTATTTTTCCCACCCTGCTCCAGTGGGGAGCCCTTCGGGGTAAAGAGGCGAGCTTCGATCCTTTCCGTTCCGGCAGTGAGCGCGTGTCCGTTTGGGTTGGGTTTGACGCTAGAAGGTGCGCGCTTCTTTTCGCTACGTCTCGCTGGGAGCTTGCTGTGCGAGGATTTGCGGATGCGGCTTTCGAAACAGGAGAGGATGAAGATGGACACAGGGAGAAAAAAGAAATGTTTTCTAGCGAATTTCGCGTTTGCAGGATGGCAACAACTTGTTTATCCGACAGATCCGTGACAGATGATCGGCTGTAATTGATTGTTTAGTGTGCATTTCGGTGCGAGAAGTCGTCAACTCCTTCTTGGGTTTCTTCAAAAATATCGTTGTTTTGATGCCATATGATTTGCGTACATCATCAGTGGACAAAGTCGTCCTGTGTACCA
>KZ072182.1:4254-15489 GCA_002091845.1 Anopheles cracens
GCTGTCATAAACGGGTCCCATTCCCAGAATCGAAACCTCAGTCGTCCGGGAGTGAAACGAGATGGCGGTAAAACGATTTCATTTGCAGTTCCCTCTTCCCGCCAGGCACCACCGCGCCACACTCCGGACGGGTCAGTCTGGGAGTCGGACAATTCTGCGGGTGTCACCGAACCTGAAAGGCCGTCTCTCAAGTAGTCGAAAATTGGGTTCTAGTGCCGGGACCGACCGTACGTATACGACATGCGATCCGAGCACTGATTTGCTCGAAAGTGGACCGCTTTTCATTTATTCATACGTATGAGGCAAAAAATAGCCCCCGCACGGAGCAGCGAATCGCCTTTCAACGGGTGACCACCAGCCCGACGATCATCATCCAGCCCGGTCCCCCTAAACGACAAAGTTTGCAGTCGGATTTTACAAAGTTGCGCGAAATGCTCCCGACGCTGCGTCAGTGTCCAGCAACCCGGGTGCAATCCTGCCGGACGCCGCCTGGTAATTGAGTTTGGCAATTTGCGATAATTATTTAGATAATTAGATTTACTACTGCCAGCCGATCCGGCCGAACGGCGCCCGGTGTTCGGTGTTGTTGTGAAGTCTCCTGATACGCCTACCCGGTCCAGCAGCAGGACTCAGCGCAAGCGTATCCTGTCAGCGAAAACAGGTGGCTGACATGAAATCCTTGCGAAAAACGGCAAGGCGAGCAGAAATTAGACTGTCTGCGCCTCGGGGTGAACCTGAGCGAGCGTGTAAATGTGTGTAATGGGATTTACTTCCATTGGCTCGGCTTCTTAGTGCGAGCCGGTTCAAAACAACCACACCGTGCTGGGACGAACGGCCGTCCGGCGAAATGGCTTGCCGAGTCATCCGAGTTAGCGTCACATTGCGAAGCTTAGCGAGTGGGATCCCGGATGGAAAAATCAATTTTCTGTATCTCATTAGACGTGCGAGAGTAAATTCTTCGCTACTGCCCGCACAGACGGTCGCTGGATGAGGGTGATCCAAATTCTTACGCTACAGAACCATATGGCCCGTCACTGAGGGAGTATGTCGTTTTTTCTACACTGAAAGACGCACGCGCAATAAAATTGCCGAGCAGCAGGATGGCCTCGCTGAACGATGCCAGATACGGGCAGACATTCCTCGGATGACCCCGATAGTCAATGACCTAGTAAATCTAATTACGCGTTTAATGTCATGCCTAAGGAAATTCCGGCAACAAGTAGTTACGGGGGTTTGCCTCGGGGATGGCAACATTCCGGGCGCGCTGGTTTGCGATACTGTGCGCGGCGAATTCTGTTTTGTTTCTGTGCCGAAAAATGCTCACTGTAGAGAAATCTCGTTGGAGAGATTAGTTTGAAACGGTGTCTTTAAATGGGGATGGTTTGCATAGATTTTAAAACGCACCGCAGCAAATGAGTGCTTTAAATTCTTCACTCTCCAGCACACTCAAACCGACCGGCCCAAGTTAATGAAAATTGATTCCTTTGAAATGTGGCGCTCCTTCCCTCGGGAATGCCTGAGCTACCCGTGGGGAATTTCAATTTAAATCATGTCACTGTCGATAGTGGCTATTGATTCGGGCACACGCATTCCTCCATGCCCGGTATCGGTTACAGTGTTTTGGGGCGCTTCCGTGGAGGTGTTTGATTTTAAAACGCACACAACACGTCCATTTCCATTGCGTGGCGCCCCACGTTAGTTCCATCGTACGCAAGCTCAACAGGCAACGGTGAAACAAAACCGTGAGTTGTTTGATGAATCCTCACGAGGGTTTTGATCTGGATATGGAGCCGCTGCAAGCGGAAAAGACACGAGGCACGCGATTCATCGACGAACACCTCGTACGGACAGGCCATCGGCATCGTCCATCGTAGGCACACGGAACGGCCGCATCGATTGTTGTTATGCCAACTGGCACATGTTGTCCACCATCGTTCCGCTGTTTTATGTCGAACGTGTAGGTTTCCCTGATTTTTACACGGTTTTATTTTTGTAGTTCCTTGTCACAGCTTTTGTTTTTGATCTCCGGTACGGGCATGCCGTAAAGCGACCAGCTTTTTTTTTATCTCATCAGGTTGACAGCCTTCCAGTTGTTTTTGCTCCAACGTATGCCGCTTTTCGATCCTAGTAACGTGTCGGTTGCAAAGTTGCCATGGGACACGACCATTTTTGGTGCAAAAAATTCGACCGAAGTGAAACCCGAAATAAATCAATCGATCCGTGGCATCTTCCGCGCCTCTGCCACCGCACGGGCCATAAATAATCTTTTTTTTTCCTCGTCCTTTCGCAGCTCAGGATTTCGAATCACGCACTCACGCTCGCACGCCACGAAGTGGCCACGTTCCAAAATCGAAATACCAGCAAACCACTTTCCCAAAACCGGCACTTCCTGTTTGTTGGCATCTGTGTCAAAAAATACAAAAAAATCACACGGATGAAGGGAGGCAGTTTCCAGCAAACGAATCGAGGGGGAAAAATCTCGTCAAGCCAGTGAGAACCGATCCCGCCCCTGGTCTAAGCGTGAGCCGGGTTTAGGCGAATGAAGGCGCGTGCGGGTGTGCGTTTATCGATGGCTGATCCACTCCCGGACACACCTTCCAGAGGCAAAATGGAAGCATGAGAGCAAAAAAAAAGAACAGGATCAATCTCCACCGCCATCGTCGTCACCTTGGACTAGTTTCCTGTTTATCGCGGTGAAAAGCTGCTGCCTCGAGGTCTTGGGTTGCGCCGTGCCAGGTGGCCGACAAGCCGACGCGCAGATTGAATTTTAAACGTAATTGTATAGAATTTTCGATTTGCTTCCCGGTGCCGTCGAAGGGTCCGCCCATTCTTTTCGCATGCAAACGTAGACACACCGCGTATTTGTAGCTGAAAATGGGCTCTCGTGCTCCCGTCTTGTTTGTACTCATCTCGCGTACTTTGCGGAGGTGGTTTATACCTTTTTTTTCTCTTCTTGGTAGCGTTAAGTTTCGTTATGTTTTTGTTTTTTCTTTCGCTTGCTTTTGCGCTATTTTCTCACTGTTTTCTTGCAGGTTTGGTTGCGTCGAACCTTCGACTTGCCGTCCCCGGCAGTTGATTCAATTTTCCCCCCATCAGGCGACGCTTTGCAAGCCTCTAACTTCGTTAGGCGAAAGCGAAAGGGAAAGTTTTCCATCGGCGGGCCCGTCGCGCCCGAAATAACGTCACCCTTTGTGCGGAAAGCAAAAAGTACGCCAAGATCCCAAGAGAGGAGCGAACGAAAGCGCGCTGCTGCCGCTGTGGGAGATGTGTATCGAATTTCAAATTATGTAATATTTCTTTCCCTTCACAACTCCCGCCGCCAAACTAAAAGCAGCGGGCACGCCAGTCAGTGAACATCCTTTTTCGCTCAGCAGTTGACTAAGAATCCGACAGCTGAAACGGGAGTGCACGCAGACACGAGAGGGGAGACTACTTCCGCATGGGCCAAAAACGAGCGGAACGCGTAGAAATTTCCTTTATTTTCACCCAGTTCTATATTTCTTTTCGCACGTTTTTAACCTCGTTTGAAGTCACAACATCATGCCGAGGTTAAAAACAAGGATTCTTTTGAAGGTTCATACATAACTGAGTACCTTTCTGGAAACAATGTATGAGCACAACAAGAATTATTGATTTGGAAAAATCCATTTCGCATCACATAGACGAAAGAAAAAATATACGCTACACCTAATTATTGGAAAATGTGCAAAGCTGAGCAACATTCTCATACGAGCCACAAATCCACGCATAAGAAGAAAAAAACAAAAACTTCCAGACCCATTTCATTCTATATCATAGGTTCCGCCACATCGATCCGATACCTTCGTCAACATCATCAACACCGTTGGGAGCGCTGGGAGCATGCCGCCACCATCACCCACATCCAGCGGAGGAATTTCAGGTCGATGGCGGCAGTGGCAAAACTCCTGAAGTAAGGAAATGTGCTACGAGTGCGTGGGCGTAGCACAGCGTCAGCAGAAAACAACCCCACGAACGCTGCGCTGGACAGGGTCCGTGCGGCAAACGTGGGATTCGCACGACGGACTCTTCTGGTCACGTGCCGTGAACGTGCTCATTAGACTAATAATTCTTGCGTCCAATGCGAGCTGCCTCGGGAGCACAGTGGGAGTCGGCTGCTGCTGTGACTCAACGAATTGAAAGGGGTGGGACGAGGGATCACGTGGTGCACGCGTTGTGTGTATCGAATTTCAAATTATGTAATATTTCTTTCCCTTCACAACTCCCGCCGCCAAACTAAAAGCAGCGGGCACGCCAGTTGAGATTGAAGTAATTAACATTTTAGTTGCATCTCGCACCCACGGCGTACGCGCCTTGTTGTGGGCTGTGGTTTAGGTAAGTGTGATTTGCTTAATGGTGTAGAGGTTGCCCCCGGATGGCGTTCGTATTCGACGACGCTGGAGGCGAATGCCGTCGCTGAGCGATTGGTTTCGACAAGAGTCTCGAGAGCTTTCCAGCGAAAGTTGAAGTGCGCAGGATGCGCCTTCAGTTGATGACTCGGTCGGGCGTTCCAGCAGCAAGTTTGTTGCGTAGTTTGCGGTCTGCCATCCACACGATCCAATCTGAAGGACTCTCTCTTATTTTCGAAGTGTTGTGGAGTGTAGCTTCAATTTCATTACACTACACTCCCTACAAGCAACGCAGGAGTTATTTGAAGTCACAACATCATGCCGAGGTTAAAAACAAGGATTCTTTTGAAGGTTCATACATAACTGAGTACCTTTCTGGAAACAATGTATGAGCACAACAAGAATTATTGATTTGGAAAAATCCATTTCGCATCACATAGACGGCACACACAAACCGACCGGCCCAAGTTGATGAAAATTGATTCCTTTGAAATTTGGCGCTCCTTCCCTCGGGAATGCCTGAGCTACCCGTGGGGAATTTCAATTTAAATCATGTCACTGTCGATAGTGGCTATTGATTCGGGCACACGCATTCCTCCATGCCCGGTATCGGTTACAGTGTTTTGGGGCGCTTCCGTGGAGGTGTTTGATTTTAAAACGCACACAACACGTCCATTTCCATTGCGTGGCGCCCCACGTTAGTTCCATCGTACGCAAGCTCAACAGGCAACGGTGAAACAAAACCGTGAGTTGTTTGATGAATCCTCACGAGGGTTTTGATCTGGATATGGAGCCGCTGCAAGCGGAAAAGACACGAGGCACGCGATTCATCGACGAACACCACGTACGGACAGGCCATCGGCATCGTCCATCGTAGGCACACGGAACGGCCGCATCGATTGTTGTTATGCCAACTGGCACATGTTGTCCACCATCGTTCCGCTGTTTTATGTCGAACGTGTAGGTTTCCCTGATTTTTACACGGTTTTATTTTTGTAGTTCCTTGTCACAGCTTTTGTTTTTGATCTCCGGTACGGGCATGCCGTAAAGCGACCAGCTTTTTTTTATGTCATCAGGTTGACAGTTGTTTTTGCTCCAACGTATGCCGCTTTTCGATCCTAGTAACGTGTCGGTTGCAAAGTTGCCATGGGACACGACCATTTCGAAAAGGATCAAAGCCGGCCTTGTTGTCTAGATGGCGTACAAAGTCGCACTGACTAAGCTGCTGTAATTACGAGCGATTTGTCTCGCACGCCCCGGGACGGACAAAGCGGCGCGGCCTTACCGAAAGCGGGACCGAGAACGCAACCGAGAACTGCGAAGGAGTCGTTTTTCGACGGCATGACGGAGCGCTTAAGTACTCGCGTCCACAGACACACGCACACGCATACACACTGGCGTTTTCGGTTTGACACTGTATTGTGCAAGAGTGATTTCTGTTTGAGGTTTGTCTCCCCGGTACCGGCAGCACGTGCACGACCGACTAGGTGGTGCGGTCTTTCGAGTTGCCGGTTACGGTTCCGGTGGAATTGCAACGTGCAAGCACGTTGTGGCACTGCTGCTGATGCTGTTTGGACTGTAATTAATCATACGAACGGAACATAAATTATAGCTTTGCAGTCGATTAATAAATCGCAACGCTGCCTGCTGCTGATGCTGCTGGCTCTGCTCGTCAGGCGGGAAGACGCAGGAAGGCTCCTGCGGACCGGCACGAGGGGAACCCACTCCCGGCGAGTATATCTAGCGCTGCGCGCTCGGTGTGCTAGGGTGAGATTGAAGTAATTAACATTTTAGTTGCATCTCGCACCCACGGCGTACGCGCCTTGTTGTGGGCTGTGGTTTAGGTAAGATCCCAAGAGAGGAGCGAACGAAAGCGCGCTGCTGCCGCTGTGGGAGTGAGTGTTGAAACTTTGTGTCAACGCATCGCTGGGCTTAGGCCGGAGTTAGGCCGGGAACAGGGACGCAAATTGTTCGCTTAGTTGCGTAGCTCCAAGCGGGGGCTCTCCAGTAAAGACACAAGCGGTAAATCTCTGAGTTAAATAAACCGGCACTCAGATCAGGCCGGATGCGATCGGGACGGCGATGGGACGGACGCTTGCCGGCAACGAAAAAAAAGCCTTTTTCGGGAATATAAACGAAAGACCATGTTGGCAACACGGAAGCGCCAACAAGATTAGGATGAAGATTATTTAGCCTAAGGGATACATCAAAGTGGGTTGGAAGATATTTGATCGTATATTTAAATCACGTACATTTTTTTCGGTGCTATTCAATTCCAGTCGACCGTGCCCGGTTCGAGTCTGTCGGTAAAAGGACTTCCCGGTGGGAGTAAAAATAGAACGACCCGGGTTGCTGGTTAATCAATGCACGGCAAGCGGGAGCGAGGAAGAGATGTACCTTCGGAACCCTCCCCGGAACTGGTTTCCATTCAAGCGACGCACGTGCTGTACCTTAGCACGGAGCGGGACTTCTAATCCACCCTGTGCCATGAGTTGGATTATGAAAGGATATGTGCTTAATCGCGTCAAAATCAAATAATTCTCGTAGGACTTCTAATCCACCCTGTGCCATGAGTTGGATTATGAAAGGATATGTGCTTAATCGCGTCAAAATCAAATAATTCTCGTAGAAGCAATCTTTCTGCCCGCCCGGAAAGGATCACCGGTAGCGCGTGAGATAATGGGCGCGTATGTGTGAGCCTGCAAGGAAGCATTATATTTTATTCTTTTAACACCATCACCAGCCAGTGTGATAAGCAAGGGAGGGCAAGATAGTGATTTCATTTCTTTTACGGAACATTTTGACGCCCTCTTTCGGATGTCTTGCAGATATGGAAGCTGGTTGACATGGAAAACATATTTGCTAATTACAATTCCCTGCTTTGCTTATCAAAACGATCCTCTCCCACACATGCACACGTACATACGCAAGATGATTTGTTATTGTCCGCTGCGTCGGACACCTATCATTAATTTATGGGAAACTATATCTGCGACGGAGGCGCTCGCTCTACAAGAGGCGTGAAATGAAGGTGCCATAGCATCAAACAAGGAAACGCGTCTGACGAACTGTGGACGAAAATTGCAAGGCGGTGAAAGGCAACGAACGAATAAACGACCCACCGTCCGTCCCGACCCGAGCAACCGAGGAAGTTGTTATTGTCGCCCAAATGCAATTCATCATAAAATGCTCTCCAGCGCCGGGTTTTATGACGCTGCCCGGCTTTCTCGTCCTGTTGCAACCGCGCCCCCCGGTCGGATGCATCGTCAACGGTCTGTCGTGTGAAATGTTTTGACATTTCATCCAACTTCTGTCCCAAGCTCGCCCTCTCTCACACTCACTTCGACTCTGCTCCCTTCTGGCTCGACGCGAATGGTCCTTGGTGGTTTGCCAAACGCTCCGGAGCAGCTGGGCGTCTCCACGGAGGTTAAATCCCCGAGGGCAATTGCCTCGTTTGTGTTGTGTCGCCTGCGCCTGCGGTGGCCCAAGGGCCCAACGGGTTCGGAGGCAGACGAAGCGGAAGCAAAAACTACTTTTCATTCTTCAAGTGCAATCCATCGATCAAGCTTGCGATGGCGGGCTCCATGGGCCACGGATCTTCCTGGCAGACTGCCTGCCCGGGAGTTTTCTGGCCGCCGGCGGAAGGAAAATAATGAAAAAATAGCATATAATCGTGCGACGGAGAAAGCCCGCCAGACTTGGGGTCCGCTGCCACTGACGCTCCCCGGTAGACCTGGCCACCCGGTAGACAAAGAAAAAAACGGCACCGGCGGAATTGGACGTATTATGGTTTGTGTCTGGGCTGGCGGCGTCGCTCCTGCACTTGTTTTCATTTCGCCGGTGAGAATGTAACTGATGAGAATGCAATTTCTTTTTCGGAGGTTTTTCTATCGTGCCAGACCCTTTTAAAAGCGATGCCCAGCGGGACATGGGTTTGCCTGTGCAGCTGAACACTGAAACACGGTTGCACGCTTTGTGCATGCAAATGGTGATGGATAAAACTAACCCAACTGGTGAGAAATGTAAATTTAAGATATTTTAGAACAAAAAGCTTCTTGCGCTCTCCTTTGAGCGATCACTTTTTTGACATGCTCTCAAAATAAAAGATTCTCGTCATACTCGACCTCGCACTGGCCGGCTGCCGTGGTCTTTGTGCTTTAAAATTCCAAAGAAATTGATGACTTGCTGCACATTTCTCTTCCCAACCATCAATCAACGTGGTGCGGCGTGGCAGCTTCCCCAAAACCTCAAAGAAAAGGATAAAGAAACATCCGCTTACAAATGACTTAATTTGCTCCTGTTAGCAGTTGGGGTGGCGAATTTCATCGGGCACAAATTTAACGCTTCCCATCGAGCGAGCATCACTTTACAGCAAACCGCACAAATCTTGACAGGTTCGGTGCTTCTGCGAGCGTAACCCTGCCTGGTGAAGACGTTGTCCTCGGGAAGGATTTATCGCCCGAACCGCCGGCGTTGCACGGGCTCGCCCGATGATTCCGGGTGTCTGGAGAATTTTGCAATATTCTGCACTGCAAGAAAATTGGTTGCCAATCAGCGGTGCAACCACCCACGTACACACGTATACCGCACTCACACACACACGCTCGCACGGGGGAGGGGATTCGCTTGGAAAGCTCAAAATTCACTCACCGTCATCATCTTTTGCCCGGTCGTTTGTCTGCCGAGCTGCAAACGCGGGACGGGTGACTGATGCTCGTAAATCCGGTCGCTCAGATCGTATCGCACCGGTTTCCTTCGTCCGACCGGCAGCCGGCAGTACAACAATGTAAGATGCAGCATGTTCACCGTCACCGCATGTGACCCATCCCGTCGACGCCGCCGCCGCCGCTCGGTCGAAGACATTTGATATATTAGATCTCTCCTCTCCTTTAATTTTAATACGCTTGCCATTTGCTGCACGACAATGCCGTACGCTTATGTTTTGATGATGCATATGTACCATCTTCGCACACACACACACCCCACGTGGTATTTGCTGCACGACAATGCCGTACGCTTATGTTTTGATGATGCATATGTACCATCTTCGCACACACACACACCCCACGTGGTGTGTACGTGTGCTTACGGTTCGCTGGAGCATTCGGAAGCGTACGCGCCAGAAGCTCCCGCTCGGAAGACGTTACTTCCGGTGGAGCATTTAAGTTCGTTAGAACCGACCCGACCGTAGCTGGGCACTAGGGGCGGGGCTCGGAAGGACGCGTTACAATGCGGCACTGGTGGTGGGACTGGTGGGAGCGTGTTTCCTGCGCCATCGACCGGCCCGCCAGCTGCGTCCGTCATGGCCCGTATGGATGGCGTGGCCGTTCCGGTGGCTGACGGGACGGTGGGATGAGCTTTAATTGAAATTAAAGCTTGTCAGGCTGACAGCTGAGGATGTCAAACAAACCCCTCGGAGCAGTGCAGCTTCCACTATTGATTTACGTTCATCGAACGGTTAAAGTGAAGACATGAGGGCTTTGGGAGCGATAAGACGGCAGAGCTTCTTTGTTGTGCAGCACATCAGGGTTTTATCTCGGATGAATGACAAAAAACGTCGAATAAAGAACCTCGGTGACGATAGTCATGTTGTGAATCACTGTGGTGAATCAGAAATTAATAAGATGTAGTTGATAAATATCATTTTTTTAGATTCCAGCGACTGTTCAAATGCCTTACTCAGAAAGAAATGACGGATGACCAGAGCATTTAAGAAACAATTCTCGTAACTATATCTTTTCCAAATTCGGATCACTTTATTGTTATATGTGTTTTTACATCGGATGTTCTCATAATGTGTTCGATTATATTTCACACATTAATATATAGAACGATAGTCATTTAGTTATAAGTTGCTCTTCATCAAATGTAAATAGATTCATTTTCCTGTATTCCATTTACGAAATATGAACTCTTTAAAAATCATCCAACGTCCTTAAAGCTATCCTGTCTCAGGATACTTGGTTTTTACAACCGTTCCAACTGCCAAGCGCGTTCCCATCGTTGCGAGCCAATCCGATGTAATATTGTGTCATCTTCTGGTCTCGTCACCTAATATTTATTCGATGACATCAACAAAAGTGGAAATCTTGCCACATACACCCACGCAGAACGCAGCACCGTGTGTGGCCAACAGCAGACACGCTTCGAAGGTGGCACGGAGAATAGAGACACATATTCTCACCTCTCTCTGCCAGTCCCTCTACCCCAAACCAAACCAGAAGATGCCACGATGTTTGTTTGCCGGCCACAAAATTTATGGCCGCAACAGACTCTCACACATGTGTCGTCTGCGTGTGTGTTTGTGTGTCTGTTCGAATTTAGACCACGTTTGACATATTCCACCCTCGATTCGATGGGCGAAAATCAATCGTAAACGATCGTGGGAGGCACAGAACACTGCGGGAAGAGCTGGGCGAAGAAAATCATCGCTCTAACACTCCGGATAAAATGTCCTTCGTGGTGGAAACACATCGCCCCTGCACAAACACACACTGGCTCGTTCCATTTTGCTGGAGGGTTTTATTTTCTTTTTTTTCCAATCATGCCGGAGCTTCGCACCCAACGCAAAGGGGGCGACCGGTCGATTCGAAGGAGATAATGCGTATATTGCCTGGCTCATTTTGTCAGCCGATTCCGGGCCATCTTGCCTGCTCGCCCGCTCGGATGGAGCCAGTGCTTTAAAGCGGAACTTCGACAGGAGTTTGCCGGGATCCCGGTACGCTTCATTCCATGAAGGGATTTTTCCTCTTCTTCGATACCGGCGAGTTATTCAATCATTCGCTTAGGGTGTTTGGAACTGGATTTGCTCTAAACTCGTTCGGTTTAGTATCGATTTTTTCCTTCCCCGATCACCTTGACAAGGCTT
>KZ072182.1:15998-26100 GCA_002091845.1 Anopheles cracens
AATGTTGGTGTGCGCCAAATGAGACACATAAACTTGCATGGTGATGGTGAGTGCGCCCGTGTGCCTGTCTGCACACGCTGTTTTATAATCCAACAGCACGCTTCCGCACCTCCGCAAAACGTACGAATCCTGCCCGAGGGGAGGGAGGGAACAGGACGGAGCTGTTTGTTTGCCGCACAGGTAGCAAGCGGAACGTGGCACCATACATATACAATCTTATTTCATTCTACTCCAACAACAAACAGTGCTGTTGGAGCAAAAGCACGCTGATGTTGGTGCCAGTTTCGCACATGTGACGATTGGTTTTCTTTTTCACCTCAGGTCGCGTATAAAATGTATAAATAAACAGCTGCGCACTTGGAACAGATTTCGAGCGCTGAAGAAATACGTCATAATCCTTCGGTCCAATGGCTTTCACTACTTGGTAGCTTTCTTTCAGGGAAAAATTCCCCTACACATCCAAAGGAAAACACTCTTCCCATCCAAAGCCACAGCCACAACATTCAGTGACTTTGCGACACCTCCACAGAACATTATCAGGTGACAGCTTAGTACATGCAAATTGAAATTGAACAGCAGGGTGTGTTTGCATGCTTCTATGCTTGTGTGAAAAACATTCTCAACCGTGAAATGATTTCACATTTTTGGCTCCTCCGCGTGAGATCAACCCGAAACCCGAAAGCGCAAGCCGCCGTTTGGAAGAATTTGGAGCACTCTTTAATGAAAAAGGAAGCCATCCGTCATCAATAGCATTTGATGTTTGCCGAAATCAACTTTCCGCTTTTAAATAGGCATTCCGTAAATCAGTGTCGGTTTGTTGTACACATAATTCCGCGCGGGAATTGAATTAAAAAACTTTACCCAACTAGAAATGCTTCAAGCCGAACGGCACACCCAAACCGATCGAACCATCCGTTGCCCGATTCGATGGAATGCTAAAACCCAAATGCCACAAATCCAGACCGAGTTCGTCCATTTCCACTCCTTCCCCGGGCGACTACGAAGAATACAAACAGCGGGCTTCGTGCATGTATGAGTTTGTGTGTGTGAGAGTGGTTCATAAAACTTTCACGACCCTCATCAGTATAAATTGATAGCAAATTATTTATTTTCATAAATTATTCATCCTAAAAACTCCCACACGCCCGCTTGCACACACGGGCACTGCTACGTTTTTCTCACATTATCGACACCTTTCACGCCGCTGACGGCAAAGGTGAGCTTGTCTTTGTCATGCCTCCGGATGCGCGCGTTTGTGTGAAGATTCCTTCCCGGGAGATAATAAAATCAATTCAAATAACGACTCCAACCGGAGCAAAATCAAAGTGACAGGATGGAAAAATAGAATGATGAACAAGAAGCGTACGCAGGGCGAACAAGAAAACGGCGCCCGAAACCTTCCCAAAATCGCTACTGGCAACGTCGTTTCATGTTCACCGCCGAACATCGCACCCAAAAAATGGATCCGAATCCCCGGGTGCTGTTCCGAGGAGCAGAGGAGGAGAGAACCACAGGGAGAGCGGGGCCGATGCTCGGGCGCGCTTGAGGACAAAAACCGTACGCCATCACGCCAGCATACCGTGTCCCCGCCGTCCTGGCCGATGTCCTAATTTGATGGAGAAAAGATTTAGGGGTGCTCATTTTCCTTTTGAAGTGAAACAAGCAGAAGTTGATTGGGATGGAATAAAAAGGTACGACCGGTCTCGGTCTCTTCCATTTCCCAGGGCCTTGGGTGGGTCGGGTGGGTGAAATTGTCATCCGAACCGAGGGAAACCCGATGGCATTCGAACCGGGCGGAAAACGAGGCAGCAACAACAAAAAAATCGTAGAACAAAGAAAGTGTACGCTGGGAGCCACAGTATTGACAATAAATGTTATTTTGTTTTACAATGGGACTCGCGGTGGCGGCGAAAGGTGGCGGACGCCCGGTGGCCTCCCGTCGCACGCTGTTACGATAATGGCGGAGATGTTCCATTGGCCTTTTTCTTGTATTTTTGGCGTATTTTTTGTTGTTGTTGGAGCACCGTTCTTCATCGGGAGTTTGCTTCATTTCCGGGCCCACCGGCAGCGATCGCATAACGAGTGCGAACAGCTCGTGGAACACGCGCAACATCGAAACACACAAACACACACACACAGTGCTACTCGTACAAAATCACGTTTTATTCCTTTGCGTGTACTGCTGCTGCTGCTGCAGAAGCGAAAAAGTACGGTAATTTGCATAACATCAGATAGGGAAACGTGGAAACGGGCGGGAATGAGCATTCGCCGATAAAGCGACGCCCAATAGGTGGGGATGGTGGGGTAGAGGTGGATGGGTGGAACGCCAACCGATTCCCCCCACACCACCAACCCATTTGCCAATGACCAGTGTTGGCTTAGGAAAATGAGCGGACAGATGACTCGTGGTGGAAAAAAACACAAAAAAGAAGCAAAAACAAGGAGAAGAAAAACAAGAAAAGCACGCTCGCTGCAAGTGGAAAAAATTAGTGATATAACCGAGTTCCGTTGTAAATGAGATAATTTGAATTAATGGTGTATCTTGGCCCCATTTTCGTCGTCATCGTCGCCGCGCGCCACGTTTGTCGTTGTCCTTGCTGACCCTGCACGACCGTTCCTGGCGGATCGTTTCGGACCGGCTCCGTCATTCCCTCCGCCCCCTGTTATTGCTCGTTATCTTGCATGAGTTTTTCCTTTCGTGGACACCTCGCCCCCCCCCCACACACACACACACACACACACATATTGTGTTTGCTTCTCAGCGCTCTCTGTTGTGCTCGTTCGCTCCACGGGAATGTGAAGGTGAGCTCGGTATTTTGCGAACCCCTCCAAGGAGCGGCCGAGTGGGTAGCCGGGGCAAGAAGGCTGCCCGAGGCGAGAAGCGATTGTAAAAATCTCCCAACCGTTCGTCGGTCCAGCTTCCGGGTGGAATAGTAACGACTTCCCGAGCCACCCCGAAAAAAAAACCACCCAACAATACACGGGCCGAATGGCCGAAATGGTGTCGGTTTGGAAACTTTTTAAATTAGGTACTGGATTGGAAGTGGGTTTTTGTCGCTCTGGTTGTGTCCAGTTTCAGTCGTTGTTTGTGTGTGCCTGTGCCTTGTTGGGATTTTTATGGACCAATTTGCTTTCGGTGCGATAATTGAGCAAACACTTGGTGACACACAAACACACACAGTGGATCCGCAGCGAGGAGGAGAAGGCAGGGTTTGATTTAACGGCTTCACTTCGAGTTCGTGTGGCACCCTGCTCTAGAAGGGGCACGTAATGGCGAGAAGATAATTTTTATAGCATGTTTTTCCTCCACTTCACTCCAGCACCGTGCTCTGCCAGAGCCGAGGAAATAAATATCAAATACACGGGCGCGAGAGATAAGAGATCATCGGTTGCGCCGAGTGAGACGGATTCATCCAGCAAATCATACCCTCCTCTATTGGATGACAAAAACCGCAACATTAATTGCGAAAGTTACGTGCCGTTTACCTTCAATAAAAGGCCTCACATTTTGTGTGTGTCTGTTTTTTCCCATTTTTATGCTTGTTCCGTGATGACACCTACGTTGTGTTGTTTTTTAGGGTTTATTCTGATCCTGCGTTTCGTGCACACGCACACAGACACGCGTCACAGCCGCACACGACACTGACACACGTTACCGCCGCACACGTGGTTCACTGTTTGTTATTTGCTGCGCCGTCTGCACATGCATTCGTGCTTCCACCTTGCTGCGTCTTTCGGTAACCGTCCGTTACCTGCTGCGTCGTGTGTTGCTGTCCCGATAGCCGTCCGCTATCGACGAAGGTTTGAGCCGTCCGCTCTGGTAGCCCTATGCTACCTCAAAAAGGGGGAGCCGTCCGCTTAGGTAGCCGTCCGCTACCTTCCGATGCAGTCTCCGGAACGCACGCAACGCAATGCATCAGGGGCAAAAATAATTAAACGAAAACATTGTGTCTTCAAATTGAGCACGCGCACTCGAACGAAGATTAAAACCCAAATTACTTTCACTCCCTCGACAGCACCGCGAAGCGAAGCGGGGAGACTTTCGCTGGAGATCGTGTCGAATTTGTAGCTGCATGTAAAGGAGAAAATAGTGAACAATCAAACTGATTTCTGTAAATAAATCTTCCCCCAAACATTCGCTCGTGGAAAATTGCAGTTGTTGCAAAATTAAATGCTCTACTTCCGTAAACGTTCGTTGCCAGTTGTGGCCTAAACCATCTCCGCTGCGAACAGCCTGTCAAATTTCCCACCGGATCTTCAAGCTGCTGGTTGCTTCCAGCTCACCCAAAAATACCCCAACATCGAAGAAACCTTTTATCGTTTTCGTTAAACAACCACCCACGACGGTCGCGATCGACCCACCCGTGCCCGTGGAACATAAAAAAACCCTGGTGAATGCATCGTCCACGTCCCAAACGAAGTGAAAAGCTAGTAAATTGCTCGCTCACACACACCCTGAAATATCGCAATCGTTCATCCTGTTTGTGCTCGATGCGGGGCGATGTGTTTGAATGCTCGCTTTGTTTTATTTGTATTTTTTTTGCCTCTCTCGGCGCGAAACCCATTTGCGACCTCGCTGTGTCCAAGTCCAAGCGCCAGCTGGGAATCCATTCCAGAGGAGCTAAAATAATCATAAATTCACGCCAAAATTCAATCGCGAAAAACGGTGCCATTTATCTTGCTTTCCGTCGGCGCACGCTGCACGCGCCTGGCCGTGGCGGTCGGGCAATCATTCAAGATAGCATCGCGAACGCGTCGATGTGCTTTGTTGGCACACAATTTACCCTGATTCACGACGATTGGTTTGATTTAAAAGTGGCCAGATTGAGCGTTCCGATAGGAGATGTATGAATATAGCAAAATTGTGGAAAATGGAATGGATGTTTTATGTTGGCAGTTCTCCTACGGTGAGCCACCGCCTCGAGGCGCTATCTGGAGCGACATTTGTAAAGATCAAACATTTGCCTCCGGTCCGGAGGAGGAGCGATAGCACCGTTTTAAAGTGCTCCTTAACGGGCTGCTATTTCGGCTGCCTCACACACCGAACGCGTGCAGTGAATCGCTCACAGCACCGGACCACCGTACCGCACTTTAATATCATGCTAATGAAATAATTTCCAGTAATATAAATTACCTAATGTTCCTCTTTTCACAACATGAAAGATAAAATCCGCTCCATCCGCCTGCCCGTCCCGGACCGGGAAGGTCCGGTTCTGCTTCGCAACGGCTCTCAACGGCTCCGACCGAGAAACCGGCGAGTGAGTACGGGTAACGCGTTGGCCACAGGAAAATCATTTTCCCTTCTGCAAGGTTCGTCGGTGCGCCCTCTACGGAGCGGAGCCAGGCGTTGTTTACGGGGCTGCGAGCAAAGCAAACAAAATATGTCTTTTGATATTTAATAATAATAACCTTAGCAACATTACCGTCCCGACGGTTTTCCAGCGCCGGCGACGGTTTCTTTGTGCCGTCGGTTCTTTACGGCACGCCGCCCGAACGCCGATACGGAGGATGCAGGATGCGCCGGTCGGGTCTGGTGTATACGCGTGCGGCTACGTGTGTTGTAATAAGGCTTAGAGACACAATTTCTGGCACAATCTAGCCCGGAGTGGCCGGATGGAGAAGAGACGCTTCTTCCGGGTCTCCATGAGAGAGGGAGACAGCGAGCGATGAAGTGCAAAGTCTCCCGGACAAGACAACGCCGAGGACGACAGAACTTGCTCCATCAGCTTTATGTGTTACGTTATTAAAATTTATGTACACCGAGGCACAAATAGCAAATGATCTTTTTTCCATGTTCACTCTCGCTTCTCTTGCTGCTTCGCGTTGGGGCGCCCATCGGTCGGTGACCTCCAGCAACAAATGCCCAAATTTAAGCCTCCGCTGGGCGAATCTTGACGCAAGGCAGTGGGGTGCCACGGTGACGAAGATTTCATTAGTGGCTCGCCAGAGAGCGGAAGCGAAGGGGAAGGAAGGGGCAAGGCATTTTCGAGCCGAACCGTGCCTGAACACAGGCGCTCCGGAGTCAGAGGGCGAGTTATGAGAATGCTAATAAATCTCCATAAACATTACCGTCGTCTCACTACTACGCCGGGGCGGTGGCGGAGGCCCGCAGAAGGCAAACGGGACGCACGTACATTTGCGGCCTGTAAAAGACTTAATAGCAAATTGCTCTGATACACTTCACCCGCACCGACCCGTCCCGCAAGCCCCGTCCTGAATCGCCACGGTGCTTCTGCGTCTCCCAGCCGTCCGCAAGGAAGCAATTTCCATTTGATAAATGGTTGCATGGCGACAAATGTGTGTTTACGATTAAAAAATTACAAACCAAACAACGTAACAGCTCGATCCAGATGGAAGATGTGAGGTCGCTTTAAAGCAGGCACTAGCGAGCACGTGAACCGTGTCGTCGCTTTATCACTGTAAGGAGAGATTGGTCATCTTGTCTGAGTATGGTTTTCCTTGTTGTATATTAAAGAAAGGAACAATATATAATTTTCCTTATATTCACCAAGTTGGGCGTCTTGGCTTTAATCATGAGTATATTTTACATTTTTAAAGGTTCATTGAAAGAAATTTTAAGCCGTGTGTGTTAAGCAGAGTTGAATTTCAATGTTTTTATTCCATTAGTTCAACTACAAAGGAATTTTGTAGGAAAATCAAACAAAATACGATTAACATTGTGAGTATTTGTTTGACATATGTTGATTATGTACTATAAATGTTATTTAAATAGATGAATTTCGACGATTAATCGTTTTTTTCGTTTTGACTTTTACTTTTGTTAAACTGATTAATTGATTATTTAAAGTATGGTGTATTTAAAATGCTATTTCCACGTGAAAAACCATCACCGTTGCTTACAGTCATTGGTAAAACCCATTTTCTATCCCTCATAGGGCCATAGAACCTTTGCCTTGAAATATATTGATTCGGAAATATTTGTGGTTAGGGGTTAGATAATTAAATCGATTTTTTCTTTTATTTTACTCACCTCACGTTGATAAAAATAATCCAAAAGTTTTGCCTCGAAATTGGATGGAAGGTATGAGACGAAACATTCAAATTGATCCAGCCGTTTTTAAAGGTTCATCGATATATTTGAAATGCCTCGTGCCTTTCTTGCATAGAGAGAAACTTGCTTACATCCATCGTTGTTTAACTCTGTTGATATTTAACACTAAGTCAACAAAGTGGACTTACTAAAACTTTAATTAACATTGTACATTTTAGTTGAAATATTTCAATCGCTAAGGCTCTAGGACAATTGATAAGGATTAGAAGTTTACAGTTGTGGGCTTATGCCCTGACCGACACCCATAGTGCGTCTCGGTTGTTTAGAAATATTCGTTAATTCCATCCCACGGCTTGTTAATGCCCCACCGGCACCACCTTCAAGCTCCTTCTTCGACGCGCACGGCAAGATTTATGATAAGACAAAGCTCCGGGCCAAATCGTCACCCGAAAACTGTTCGCCCGAACGAACACCCAGCCTCTGCACAAACGTTTGGAGGCGGGTTCAATCTTCGTCACTCACGTCCACGTTACCTGTTACTGGCAGGGCGACATGTGTGCAATGGTTCGGTAATTGCCTTAATCCTTTTCCTTGTTTAACAATCCATCCATCCGCTCTCCCTCCCGGGCTTCCGGCCGACGGCGTCTTCCGGTGACGTAAAAACTAGCCTGATAGAATTCGCCCGAACCCGTCACGTCAACGGGTTAGACAAGCTCATCTGCACGGAAAACACACGTAGCGGTACCATGTTTCAGGTGCAGAGAGCTCCGAAAGGGCCTGTCAGCAAGAAGGTTTGATAATTTGATCAAATTAAAATCGAAACCTTCACCCGATACCCCGGGTCCGTTCCGGTGGATCCGCATGCGACGGAGCAACTCCGCCACTTGGATGGATGGGCTTGGTGTGTGTATGTGTGTGTGTGTGGTGTGATTATGGGGGATTTCGTGGATGAGTGACAGGTCTATCGTGGTGGGTGGTTTGCGCGTTGCTGGGAAAACTCGATCCAATCCACCTCTCGCTCGCACGCACCTCGATCGGGGAAAGTTTTCGCCCAAGACGAGACGCCTTCTTGCGCCAAACAACATCCGCAAACTTAGGCGAAGCAATTTTCCATTAGGAAAATTACATTGTCATTAGCAGGTGTTCCTCTGCCTGGACCAGCTGACACCGCCGAGCGAATGGTGGCACCGAGGCCCTGCGAGACGACAGCCCAAGCGTCGAAATGTAATTTTAAGACGATGCTGAGTTTGCCATCGCACTGCTAACGAAGCAGCTAGGAACGAGCAAGTAAAAAAGAAAAAAAAACGAAAGCACCCAATCCCATAAACGCCTCCATTGAAACGTGCCCCAAAATGGCGCTTTGTGTGAGAGTAAATTAAATTCTTACACTTTAAGAAGCGCATCAAATCAGTAATTACACACAACGTGAGGTCACGCGTGCTGGAAAAGCATTGACATTCAGTTGCCCGGTATGAAGGAGCCTAGAAAATTTCAGCGTGTCTGCGTATCCCGGGGTGAGCCGTCGTAATTTAGCTTTCCATCGATAAACGCCACCAAACGCGGCGTCCGTCCGGCCAAAGCGAGGGTAAATAAAGCGCAACAGCGTCAAGCGCATAACGGATGGCGATTGGCAGTTTTTTGCCGGGCATAAAAAATGCATCAATTCCGAAGCGGTCGGATGCGATAGCGATGAGAGAGAGAGGGAGAGAGAGAGAAAAAAACACCTCCCACCGGTACGCTGGTATGGAATGCAAGTCGGGCGCTGAATTCATATTTCATCCCTTTATCCCTCCCGGGGAGGAAATGAACGGTAAAATTTCAACACATTACTCGACTGATTGCTCCCATTAGGGAAGGCACCACCGAAGCACACACACACACACACACCGATTCGCTCGCCCGTTTGGTTCGGTTCGGTTTCAATTCATAGAGAAGTTCTGAATATTTCATTGGGAATGTCAGTCATTTGGCTGGTGAGGCTGAGCCGGACGGTGGGGACTGTGGTGGGTGGTAGGGAGGGGGCAAAAACCACACCACAGCACGACCGCGTCCGGCAAGCCAAAAGATGGGCTGCATTTAGCGGTGCATAGCGCTGGTGGTTCCACCATCCCGCCTGCCTGCAGTTTGCATGCAACAGATTGCGAGCGCACAAAAACCACCACGGATGAGATGGTTCTAGTGCTGTGTGTGCAGGTGCAGGCAGCAGGCAGGTAGTAGACGCTCGCTCACACTCGCCCAGGTGATGGCACTTTTATAGCTGCCAGTGCGGCGAGTTGCTGGTACGTGTTTTTCTGATGGATTGAATGGTTGCATCAGGAGGAGCATTGTTCGGTCACACGAAAGTCACCAAATGGCAAATGACGTTTTAGAGTTTGGCAACACCACACAGTATAAAGAAGGTGCAAACACGTGAGATAAAACGTATCCCCATTGCCATACTTGAAGCTCCTCCTTCGAAGAAAAATCAGTTCCACCAGTTCGCAACGAGATGAGCTGGCTTGCGAGGTTTCTCACCCGGGACTACAATAATGTTTGTGATTATCTGTAATTGCAGCCCTACTCTTTACGCCCCGGCCCCCGGCACGCTCCCTTAATGTAATGTAATCACGTGTCGGAACATATGTTTGGCAAAATTATGTCGACACCCACGCAGGACACACCGAGGTCGAGCACCTTTAGCAGTAGGAGCAGCAGCAGCAGCAGCCGCATTAAGGCGACAGGTTCAACAAACTTAACCTCCGAGGCACATCAGCCCGTACTCGTACGATGCTACATACACACACAAACAAAAAGTGTCCAAAGGGGCCGTACGTTTCCCATTTCATTGCATCCGGCACTCTGGGTTTGGAATGTAAGGTTAGCCGATCCGGGTGGAAAAATGTACACGAACATACACGCAGAAAATCGATTAATGGATTAGTGTGTGGAGGAGTCATCGATTTTTCTCCGAGTCCACCGGAACACCAAAATCCATCCCTCTCACCCCCAGCGGTTGCAGCCGTATGCACTGGCGTGGCCGCTTTAAGAAGCCCCGTTCGGAGTGGTTTAATCCTCCGTGACGTGGCAACGGACGGTTTTCCGTTCACTTCC
>KZ072182.1:27413-49151 GCA_002091845.1 Anopheles cracens
AGCGTTCATACTTCATCGGCGCAACAAAGTGTGGAACAAAATCATTACGTCAACGGTCAAAGGCGCTCTTTGTCCTGTTACTGGAAAGTTTCGCTCAGGTACGCGCCATAAACGTTAATGTATGCTGCCCCGAAAGTGTCCGAAACGGCGGAGGAGGGCCTGAAAAAAGCCATTCCGTCATACCAGCGTTGCATCCGAAATCGATACATCCCTGACACTGTCGCATTTTGTGCCGTGCCGTTCGCCACATGCTATCTACTTTTATGATTGTTTCGAAAACTTAGTTCCCGCTAGTTGATATTCACTGCGGCACGAGCGCAATATCGTTTAGCATTTGCCTAAACGATCGCCGCCGCGTGTGTCCTTTCCATTTATTCGATCGTTTGACGCCTGTTTTGCTTTTGCCCGGTCGCCCGTTTCGCCATTCATTAGAATGGGTTTCGAACGTGGCGAAACGGGACCATGGCGGGAGTAAGAAGGACTCGTGAACAAAAACTAGCCAAAAAAAGGAAAAAAAACGCCATCCTTTTCACCACTCTAAAGGGTCACGGTGTTGGTCCTCCCGCTAGTATGCAAACAGTGACACGCTCACAAACATACGCAAACACACACGTCGGGTCAGGAAAAGCCTATTGTTTAGCGTAACCTTTACGCCCCATAAAAAACGCGCTCTCCTCGTGGTGCTTCGAATGGTCGTGGAGAGGACCCGTTTTCCACATGCCCAGCGAAGCCCAGCAGCAGTAGGCATAAAGAAAGACATTCGTTTGCTGGCGCTGTCCCCTCCCCGGGTGAGCCCGGGATGTTTGATAGGTGTTGCTTTCCTGTCCCCACGGCCCACACACACCGGCGCCCTGCCTACAATGTGGTACGGTAATTTGCATAACATCAGATAGGGAAACGTGGAAACGGGCGGGAATGAGCATTCGCCGATAAAGCGACGCCCAATGGGTGGTGGTGGTGGGGGAGAAGTTGATGGGTGGAACGCCAACCGATTCCCCCCACACCACCAACCCATTTGCCAATGACCAGTGTTGGCTTAGGAAAATGAGCGGACAGATGACTCGTGGTGGAAAAAAACACAAAAAAGAAGCAAAAACAAGGAGAAGAAAAACAAGAAAAGCACGCTCGCTGCAAGTGGAAAAAATTAGTGATATAACCGAGTTCCGTTGTAAATGAGATAATTTGAATTAATGGTGTATCTTGGCCCCATTTTCGTCGTCATCGTCGCCGCGCGCCACGTTTGTCGTTGTCCTTGCTGACCCTGCACGACCGTTCCTGGCGGATCGTTTCGGACCGGCTCCGTCATTCCCTCCGCCCCCTGTTATTGCTCGTTATCTTGCATGAGTTTTTCCTTTCGTGGACACCTCGCCCCCCACACACACACACATATTGTGTTTGCTTCTCAGCGCTTTCTGTTGTGCTCGTTCGCTCCACGGGAATGTGAAGGTGAGCTCGGTATTTTGCGAACCCCTCCAAGGAGCGGCCGAGTGGGCAGCCGGGGCAAGAAGGCTGCCCGAAGCGAGAAGCGATTGTAAAAATCTCCCAACCGTTCGTCGGTCCAGCTTCCGGGTGGAATAGTAACGACTTCCCGAGCCACCCCGAAAAAAACCACCCAACAATACACGGGCCGAATGGCCGAAATGGTGTCGGTTTGAAAACTTTTTAAATTAGGTACTGGATTGGAAGTGGGTTTTTGTCGCTCTGGTTGTGTCCAGTTTCAGTCGTTGTTTGTGTGTGCCTGTGCCTTGTTGGGATTTTTATGGACCAATTTGCTTTCGGTGCGATAATTGAGCAAACACTTGGTGACACATACACACACACACACAGTGGGTCCGCAGCGAGGAGGAGAAGGCAGGATTTGATTTAACGGCTTCACTTCGAGTTCGTGTGGCACCCTGCTCGAGAAGGGGCACGTAATGGCGAGAAGATAATTTTTATAGCATGTTTTTCCTCCACTTCACTCCAGCACCGTGCTCTGCCAGAGCCGAGGAAATAAATATCAAATACACGGGCGCGAGAGATAAGAGATCATCGGTTGCGCCGAGTGAGACGGATTCATCCAGCAAATCATACCCTCCTCTATTGGATGACAAAAACCGCAACATTAATTGCGAAAGTTACGTGCCGTTTACCTTCAATAAAAGGCCTCACATTTTGTGTGTGTCTGTTTTTCCCATTTTTATGCTCCTCCTGATGCAACCATTCGATCCATCAGAAAAACACGTACCAGCAACTCGCCGCACCGGCAGCTATAAAAGTGCCATCAGCTGGGCGAGTGTGAGCGAGCGTCTACTACCTGCCTGCTGCCTGCACCTGCACACACAGCACTAGAACCATCTCATCCGTGGTGGTTTTTGTGCGCTCGCAATCTGTTGCATGCAAACTGCAGGCAGGCGGGATGGTGGAACCACCAGCGCTATGCACCGCTAAATGCAGCCCATCTTTTGGCTTGCCGGACGCGGTCGTGCTGTGGTGTGGTTTTTGCCCCCTCCCTACCACCCACCACCCTCCCCACCGTCCGGCTCGGCCTCACCAGCCAAATGACTGACATTCCCAATGAAATATTCAGAACTTCTCTATGAATTGAAACCGAACCGAACCAAACGGGCGAGCGAATCGGTGTGTGTGTGTGTGTGTGCTTCGGTGGTGCCTTCCCTAATGGGAGCAATCAGTCGAGTAATGTGTTGAAATTTTACCGTTCATTTCCTCCCCGGGAGGGATAAAGGGATGAAATATGAATTCAGCGCCCGACTTGCATTCCATGCCAGCGTACCGGTGGGAGGTGTTTTTTTTTCTCTCTCTCTCTCCCTCTCTCTCTCATCGCTATCGCATCCGACCGCTTCGGAATTGATGCATTTTTTATGCCCAGCAAAAAACTGCCAATCGCCAACCGTTATGCTCTTGATGCTGTTGCGCTTTATTTACCCTCGCTTTGGCCGGACGGACGCCGCGTTTGGTGGCGTTTATCGATGGAAAGCTAAATTACGACGGCTCACCCCGGGATACGCAGACACGCTGAAATTTTCTCGGCTCCTTCATACCGGGCAACTAAATGTCAATGCTTTTCCAGCACGCGTGACCTCACGTTGTGTGTAATTACTGTTTTGATGCGCTTCTTAAAGTGTAAGAATTTAATTTACTCACACACAAAGCGCCATTTTGGGGCACGTTTCAATGGAGGCGTTTATGGGATTGGGTGCTTTCGTTTATTTTCAGTTTTTTTTTACTTGCTCGTTCCTAGCTGCTTCGTTAGCAGTGCGGGGGCAAACTCAGCATCGTCTTAAAATTACATTTCGACGCTTGGGCTGTCGTCTCGCAGGGCCTCGGTGCCACCATTCGCTCGGCGGTGTCAGCTGGTCCAGGCAGAGGAACACCTGCTAATGACAATGTAATTTTCCTAATGGAAAATTGCTTCGTCTAAGTTTGCGGATGTTGTTCGGCGCAGGAAGGCGTCCCGTCTTGGGCGAAAACTTTCAACGATCGAGGTGAGAGCGAGCGAGAGGTGGATTGGATCGAGTTTTCCCAGCAACGCGCAAACCACCCACCACGATAGACCTGTCACTCATCCACGAAATCCCCCATAATCACACACCACACACACACACACACATACACACACCAAGCCCATCCATCCAAGTGGCGGAGTTGCTCCGTCGCATGCGGAGCCACCGGAACGGACCCGGGGTATCGGGTGAAGGTTTCGATTTTAATTTGATCAAATTATCAAACCTTCTTGCTGACAGGCCCTTTCGGAGCTCTCTGCACCTGAAACATGGTACCGCTACGTGTGTTTTCCGTGCAGATGAGCTTGTCTAACCCGTTGACGTGACGGGTTCGGGCGAATTCTATCAGGCTAGTTTTTACGTCACCGGAAGACGCCGTCGGCCGGAAGCCCGGGAGGGAGAGCGGATGGATGGATTGTTAAACAAGGAAAAGGATTAAGGCAATTACCGAACCATTGCACACATGTCGCCCTGCCAGTAACAGGTAACGTGGACGTGAGTGACGAAGATTGAACCCGCCTCCAAACGTTTGTGCAGAGGCTGGGTGTTCGTTCGGGCGAACAGTTTTCGGGTGACGATTTGGCCCGGAGCTTTGTCTTATCATAAATCTTGCCGTGCGCGTCGAAGAAGGAGCTTGAAGGTGGTGCCGGTGGGGCATTAACAAGCCGTGGGATGGAATTAACGAATATTTCTAAACAACCGAGACGCACTATGGGTGTCGGTCAGGGCATAAGCCCACAACTGTGAACTTGTAATCCTTAACAATTGTCCTAGAGCCTTAGCGATTGAAATATTTCAACTAAAACGTACAATGTTAATTAAAGTTGTAGTACGTCCACTTTGTTGACTTAGAGTTAAATATCAACAGAGTTAAACAACGATGGATGTAAGCAAGTTTCTCTCTATGCAAGAAAGGCACGAGGCATTTCGAATATATCGATGAACCTTTAAAAATGGCTGGATCAATTTGAATGTTTCGTCTCATACCTTCCATCCAATTTCGAGGCAAAACTTTTGGATTATTTTTATCAACGTGAGGCGAATAAAATAAAAGAAAAAATCGATTTAATTATCTAACCCCTAATCAAAAATATTTCCGAATCAATATATTTCAAGGCAAAGGTTCTATGGCCCTATGAGGGATAGAATATGGGTTTACCAATGACTGTAAGCAATGGTTATAGTTTTTCACATGGAAATAACTTTTTAAATACACCATACTTTAAATAATCATTTAATCAGTTTAACAAAAGTAAAAGTCAAAACGAAAAAAAAGATTAATCGTCGAAATTCATCTATTTAAATAACATTTATAGTACATAATCAACATATGTCAAACAAATACTCACAATGTCAATCGTGTTTTGTTTGATTTTCCTACAAAATTCCTTTGTAGTTGAACTAATGGAATAAAAACATTGAAATTCAACTCTGCTTAACACACACGGCTTAAAATTCCTTTCAATGAACATTTAAAAATGTAAAATATACTCATGATTAAAGCCAAGACGACCAGCTTGGTGAATATTAAGAAAATTATATATTGTTCCTTTCTTTTATATACAACAAGGAAAACCTACTCAGTCAAGATGACCAATCTCTCCTTACAGTGATAAAGCGACGACACGGTTCACGTGCTCGCTAGTGCCCGCTTTAAAGCGACCCCACATCTTCCATCTGGATCGAGCTGTTACGTTGTTTGGTTTGTAATTTTTTAATCGTAAACACACATTTGTCGCCATGCAACCATTTATCAAATGGAAATTGCTTCCTTGCGGACGGCTGGGAGACGCAGAAGCACCGTGGCGATTCAGGACGGGGCTTGCGAGACGGGTCGGCGCGGGTGAAGTGTATCAGAGCAATTTGCTATTAAGTCTTTTACAGGCCGCAAATGTACGTGCGTCCCGTCTGCCTTCTGCGGGCCTCCGCCACCGTCCCGGCGTAGTAGTGAGACGACGGTAATGTTTATGGAGATTTATTAGCATTCTCATAACTCGCCCTCTGACTCCGGAGCGCCAGAACACACATCACATCATTCATCGATAGAACTCTTTTGCAAGATCCGATTGCAGGTCGTATTGGGAGTTGCGCTTTAATCGAAAACCTACCCGTTTGGGAAACTCAAATACGGTGCGCTTTGAATACGAGGCTTCGAGTCACGAAGGGGGTGGAACAGAACGAACAAAATCGAACGCAAGAACCAAATATTAAAGTCGAAAAGATAATGAAAAAAGACAGCAAACAGTGGAAAGTTTTGGAAGAAAAGACCCACGTAAACAAAGCAGAACGAGAAATCGTAACTTACCACCTCGGTTCTCGCTATCCGCTGGCTTGACTTGAATAGCACGGTTCATCTGTGGAAGAGCAGAAAGGAAAACAGCGGTTAGGGTGCGCGTTGGATGCGAAATCTGATTTTCATTAGACGGCTTTCAACCTAATGCTTTACGACCACGTGGCAGAAACCGGGGCGGGAACTATTATCGAGTGAGCGCAATAAAATTGTAAAGGCATAATTTAGGCACGCCGATGCCCGTACCCGTGACATTCCGACGCCCATTGCGAACAAGACATTTTCCATCGACGCGGCGCGTTTTGCGGTTACTGGCGCGCTCCGCGAGCGAGTGATTTGCAATGGAAAATCGTTTTCTTTCCGCGCGCCGTCGAGGGAGGGATGACGGCGAGGGTTTGCTGAAGGAGATTTTAATGTATTCTGGTTTTTAATTTATATTCAATTCCGACAGCCTCCCCGGGTGAAAACCGCGGCAGTGCCTTTACCCCGAAGCCCAACGTCGGGAAAATCGTCGAAATGAGAAGGCAAATGGCAAACGCGAGCGAGCGCACGCTTACGCTTTCACCGAGTTTGCGAGGTGTTTGAAATTGGGGAATTAAATTCGGTACCACCGCAACAAAGGCGCAAAACCGGAGCGGGGGACCAGATTCCGTATGAATGTTCCACGGGCACGGGTGGGTCGATCGCGACCGTCGTGGGTGGTTGTTTAACGAAAACGATAAAAGGTTTCTTCGATGTTAGGGTATTTTTGGGTGAGCTGGAAGCAACCAGCAGCTTGAAGATCCGTTGGGAAATTTGACAGGCTGTTCGCAGCGGAGATGGTTTAGGCCACAACTGGCAACGAACGTTTACGGAAGTAGAGCATTTCATTTTGCAACAACTGCAATTTTCCACGAGCGAATGTTTGGGGGAAGATTTATTTACAGAAATCAGTTTGATTGTTCACTGTTTTCTCCTTTACATGCAGTTACAAATTCGACACGATCTCCAGTGAAAGTCTCCCCGCTTCGCTTCGCGGTGCTGTCGAGGGAGTGAAAGTAATTTGGGTTTTAATCTTCGTTCGAATGCGCGTGCTCAATTTGAAGACACAATGTTTTCGTTTAATTATTTTTGCCCCTGATGCATTGCGTTGCGTGCGTTCCGGAGTAAAACGGAGCGAGGCCTTTGCCATTCATCTTTGAACCACCGGAACCCGTCGATATTTTGTACTTCCTGCGAATGCGCTTTAATAAATTCCAACCAACAGCTCAGCCTGCTCGCCTGGATCCGAAGGGCATTTTAATTTCACCATCGACTCACACTTTCCTCGCCGGCTGGCTCCGGGAAAGCGCTACTGTGGCAACCAATGGCTGCCAATTCGTGGTGGTTAAAGCGTTACGCTGTCGCTAGATCGCAAACCCCAAATCGGTACGAATCTTCCGCCAAGACACGCAAAGGCGGTTTATGGCCGGCAGCGTTGCTGAACGCCAAATTTATGTTCCTCTCTCTCTCTCTCTCTCTCTCTCTCTCTGTTATCGCACCGTCCGGGTGTAATTGAATCTTTTGCATAATTTAATGTTGTTTAGCGAGCATAATGGGTGCAGCAGTGTGCGCGAACTGCGCGAGGCGGAATCGGCCGGGACCACTGTTTTAAGCAGCGCATTTATTGCGGCTTTCGTCGCACTGAGCGAACGGGCGAATGAGTGTCCGGACTTGCGATTCAGGCTCTTACTAAATGGTGTCAACGTTTTGCGGTTAATTAAGCTGCTTTCGGCGGTAATATAACACGGAATACACCTTGGTCAGCTTTATGGGTGGCTTTAATCTCTCCATTTCCTCGGAAATGCCTTACTCAGGTAGATTCGTTACGCTGTCGCTAGATCGCAAACCCCAAATCGGTACGAATCTTCCGCCAAGACACGCAAAGGCGGTTTATGGCCGGCAGCGTTGCTGAACGCCAAATTTATATTCCTCTCTCTCTCTCTCTCTGTTATCGCACCATCCGGGTGTAATTGAATCTTTTGCATAATTTAATGTTGTTTAGCGAGCATAATGGGTGCAGCAGTGTGCGCGAACTGCGCGAGGCGGAAACGGCTGGGACCACTGTTTTAAGCAGCGCATTTATTGCGGCTTTCGTCGCACTGAGCGAACGGGCGAATGAGTGTCCGGACTTGCGATTCAGGCTCTTACTAAATGGTGTCAACGTTTTGCGGTTAATTAAGCTGCTTTCGGCGCTAATATAACACGGAATACACCTTGGTCAGCTTTATGGGTGGCTTTAATCTCTCCATTTCCTCGGAAATGCCTTACTCAGGTAGATTCCTTCATTTGCATCGTTAAAACAGATTTTAAATGAGAATGGCAGTGGTACCACTTTCTTGGTTTCAACTAGCTGGCAGGTAATTATTTTCATAAACAGTCACATCTAATTATTTTCTCGTCCATCATTCACAATTAACATTGGCGGAGTTAATGTTCTAGCTACAGTCGGTAATCACAATCTTAACTGATCGTGCTGTACGTGTCTGTGCTGCGTCCCCTAGGGATGAATCCTTCCGTATCCTTCCCGAGCAGGACGCAAGATTGTGCACACTTTTCAAGAAACACTTTTCCACCACAGTAGTTCTTTCCCAGCGAAGTGCGTGGGCCTTGTCGCTCGTTCGCGTTGGGGAGATGATGGAGAATGTTTGTTTAATATTTTAATGCATTTCTCTACTCTCCACCCATGCCTTCCAAGTGGGGTTGTGTTTGCCTGAGTGATTTTCCTTCTGTGTGGTCTCCCTCGTTCGTGACTTTCCAGTGCGTCCGGTCCAGTCTTTTCTGGCCTCGACCATGCCAATGCCACTCAGCGCCATCTCTGGGGAGGCTAAGAAATGCGAATGCTACCACAGAGAAACGTAATTCGCTACCTCGTTCCTGCCACCCTGTGGCCTCGAGAAAATGATGGTGAAAAAGTTTTGTGCGTTTTTTTTCTCCCAGGTTTCACTCCGAAAACTAGCTCGAGTCTAGCTGATTATGAGACGGCGAAGAACGAAGACCACAAGTGTCGAGAAAAAGGGACGGCAAAAATCGCGAGTTAAGTAATGCAGAAGTTTTCCACGGCGTTCTTCTCGCTCCGTGCGAAGCAGCGGTCGGGAAAGCGTAACGACAGCATACAGCGAGTTCCACTTCAGGGCAAAGCACAAAGTCTGCGTCAAGTGGCGAGGATTCGTCTTCGACTAATTAATTAATTACTGCGATCGATTCAAAACGTAGCCTTCCCGCGGGGAGGCCACGTGCGAGACATAACTCGACGGCTAGCAGCATCGTCTCGCAGGCAGTCGCCGGAGCAGCGGAATGCAGCGGTTGCCCACCGGTGGCTGCGGGTGGCCAGAAAAGCAATAAATACATTTTCAAAGTGAATGATATATTACAGGGCGAGGCAACGCCCGCGCGTCGATGGTAGCTGGCGCTGGCCGAGGCACATTTTCTAGCCTGCGCTTCGATTATGGATCTGTTTATCTACCCACCGCCATCCGACCGCCTCTCGTTTTCAATCACTTCATCATTTGCCGTCGTTGTGAAAGGACACGATAGGATCTGCTCTTCAATAGAAACCGAACGGCTTCTATAGTGGCAAAGAGGAAAAAATGAGCCTACTCCCATTGGCCGAACAAGAAAGATTAACCAGTACAACACCGAAACGTTCGCTCGGTGGCAAGACTAAAGACCGGTGCTGATGGCGCAAGGGGGACGGCAGCCTAATGGTGGTGACTGGCCGCGAATGACAATGAAACAACGGCCCCAAAACCGATGGTGTTGGGCCCACGCAACACAAATACACATCCATTAACGTAATTAGCTACCATTTATATTATGTTTCAGATTATAACAAAGTGTTCGAAAGAGATAAGAGGACCCCTCGGACCCAAAGGGACGCAGTTCCCGAGGTGTGTCCCACTGACTGGCTGGGTGGCAGGAAGTTTATAGCATTGTTCGGCTTCGATGTGGTTCCCCGCACACCGTGCGCGTTCGGTTGCCGATATCGGAGCAAATGAGGCCGAACGCTTTGCGCTGTGGCGATGCTTCTTCTTCCCTCGGTGGAAACCGGCAGCCAGTATGAACAGAGCCGAGCATATGTCTTGCGTCGGAAATGCGTTCCGTGCGGCGGTGAACCCAGCGTCGGTGCTTGCTTGCTCGGCCGGACGCACTTGTGCAACCACCTTTCCGTTGGTGATGGCTGCCTAATGGCAGATAGGAGGTTGGAAATTTCCGGCCATTTCACCGACCATCGCTTTCGGGGCTCGATTCTTTCGGGGGAAATAAATTATAAATCAATCGAGCTACGTGGATCATAAGCACCGTGGCCTTCGTCCTCGCACAGCAAGGACAACGGTGACCATCATATCGGAAGTGAGTAAAGCACGCGCATTCAATTAGAGAGTTCTCTTTCATGGTTTCGCTCGATAAGCTAACTGCTGTATATTGATTTTTCGGTGGATTTCCACACGCAATGCTGTCTGGGCCGATTAGCGACAGGTGGAATGCTAAAAGGAACTAAACGTGTAAGCGTGTTTGGCTGGTGTAATCATATCGGAACGTGTTGGATATAGCATAGATTATTAATTTCACTAAGATATTCGGAATGGTGTTTGTAGCCGTTTAAATTTATAGATCATTATTTCATAATTTTACTTCTAGCAAGTGGGAGGCAGTTCAAAGGGAAAGGCACATAAGGAACTGATGTTTTGATATTGGAGCCTTAGTATTAGTTTTCTCAAGTACGAAAGAAACTAAAATAACAAAACCGGAGACCAAATTATTGGATTTATGTTTTAAACATTTTCCGAACCCAAACACCGAAGAGATGAATGTAATCACTATGGAATCCACCATAAAAATAAGTTCATAGCGTTCACTTCATAGCGATTTGACTTTTTATTATTGAAATATTAGCTTTCAAAGATAATTGGATGGAAATTCAAGGCAACATAGGCTTCTAATTAATCTATTTCTTTCAAACTTCAGAAAAAAACATACATAATTATAGTTTTGAAGCGAGAAATGTATAATTTTTTATCCTTGTTTTCTCAACCGAAACCGCTTATTTATCTTTAAAGTAGCAAACAAGATTGTTCGTACTCCATATGTAAAGCCCAATCCGCATTGCAATGATTCACGTCATGTTCAAAACAACCGAAACTATGCGGTTCACTAACAAATCGTGCCCTGACAGCTAGTCCTGTTAAACACGAAAACTATTCCGGTCGCCAGCGCTGTCTCGCTGGGCCACGGTGTACGGCACGCCATCATCGAAGAAAACGCGACAAACCGTGCAAATGCTTAAGCCGTCGGGTCGATAAGCAAAAGTTTCACTTGCAGAACGCGCACGTCCCGGGGCAAACTGCATCCTCGGACGAATGGACGGCCCGTGCAAGGAGCAATTAAAACGGATTGGATAGCGATAAAAATCCGTCACCAACGGACGCCAGTACCGGTGGAACGTCGCTCGCTAACGTAACGTCTTCCGGCGTCCTTTGTGGGGCACCGAAATGCCAACGCCAGGAGCGTGGGAAGCCGAATGACATTGTTTTCTTGACTGTAGTTTTTTTTTTAAGATCCTTTCGCTTCGAACGCTCGGCCGACGCTTATCACAACGGGGGAAGAAAACGGACGGTACGGGGGATTTTCGAACGAAAAGATTACCGGACTATTTCTTGCCACGACAAGGCTCGATTGTGCCGTCGCTTGAGCGTGGCGTGGTCGAGGATTTGTTTCACGATCGGGCCCGGCCCGGCGAAGCAATACGGCAAACTTTTCCTCATTCATTCAGCAACAGTGTTGTCATTAAGGATTTAAGTTGTTGATTTTGCTCCTCTCTTCTCGCTCTCGCGTCAGGTTGTTAGCGTCGGCCGGCAGCGCAATTGTTGGACTTTGCCTTGTTCGCAGTCATTGTTGGGCCAATTTAAAATAGTTTTGTACCCGTGTGTTGTTGTCGGTGGACAGAAGCGAAGAATTTTATGGAGCACCGATGTGCGACTTCCGCAGCAGATAAACAGAAACACAGTGGGAGGGAAAAAGAGAGGGAGAGAGTTAAGTCGTCGGAAGTGTGTGCGATACGAACGCTGCAAAGTTGGGTTGTTTCGTTAGCCTGCAAATCCCTCATTAGTGCGGTCGAAATGGTAAAGGATTCGATCGAAACCGGGCAGGCAGCAGAGAAAGCGAGAGCAGAAAGCGCTCTTGAATTCTTCCCCTCAATGAAGTAAACATCTTGAACAAATTCGAAGCTTAAAAGATTACAAAATAGCTCCCACATAGCGCAAGATGAAGTGATTAGGAAGCAGTGGGGTACCATTTTCAGCTTCATGTATTTCCGAACTTGTTTGCAAACTCTCGTTCTGGCTAGCTGCTTGGTCATTGGGAGCCTGTGTATCAGAAATTTAAATTTAATTGCAAGAGCCATCGAGAGACGGAGGAACCTGTTCAATTTGCCGGAACAGAAACACTTCCGTTATACAGTAAAACTTGTGACAAGTTCAGTTTAAAAATAGAATCGTTTTCTTAGAATATTTGGCACAATAACGACACTAATAACCGGAAACGAGTTCGTGAAGCTTCATAATAGTTCTCTCTCACCCAGTATGCAGCATTAAAACATCCCACCCATCCGATGCGCTCGAGTAGCGATGCGCTCAAAGGCAAGCATAACCACAGGATCGGAGTTCTGGTTTCATGTGGTCTGATCTTGGCTTGCCGTCTTTGCCTGATGAGACGCATTAGCGGTAGAACCGAGCGACTGTTTATCGTCGCTCTGGTTTTGTTACACTGAACCCTGCCGCCCTCCTTTAACCGGGCCTTCCGCGCGCGTGCATCTGACGCTGCACATGCACTCTAGCCGGCGGTGGTACCATCCCTGCCCTGACTTACCCACTCGTGCGCCCATCCGGAAGAGACAATGTAAATGTGTGTAAATGAACGCACTTGCTCTCCGGTTGCGTTTGAGGTTAGCAGGACCAGGCTTTGCTTGGTTTCCGATGTTCCGCTCCTACCGTGCCGTCTCCGTTTCACCATCGGCCTCCTTTATCCGATGATGATGACGGCGATCTGAATAGGAATACTATCCGGTAGCGGGCTGCTGCAGAAATGGGAATGCTGCTGCTAGCTAGACAACGCACGCATACGTTCCCGGATACCATCTCACCCTTTCTGCAGGGGAATGAGGCCGAACGGGACCGGGCACGAATGTCGACACACAGACATTACCGACCGGCTGAGCTGAACGATTGTCCCGATGACGTGCGTACACGTTCCATTCCAGCACGCGCTGGATTCTGCTGCTACGTCAGGCATTTTCAGGTTAAAAGGCTCCCTGCACACATACCTCGCTTCCCCACCACGGACTGCGTTTTTGCATGCACGACGATGCATGTGCATTCCATACCGGATGTTTGGCATAACGTTAGGCACCGGCTTTTGCGCTCGATCCTTGCCGACCCTCCCGGTGCCACCCCGTGTACACCTGCTCCACGTCGGTTCAGGAGGACACGTGCGTCAGAAGAAGAAAAAAGGGAAAACACACAAACATAAACGCCATGTCCCAGCGGCAAAGCCAAGCCATTTGATCTGCGTTAAATGTCGGCGACATTTTATAAACGTCAACCGAATTGTTTATTAGTGCAATAATTAATGATGGGTCGTGCGATGAAGTGACCATGAGTTACCCGCTTTGCCCTTGGGATGGGGACGATGGACGTGAGCGTGGTAGGGCGTTATCCGTTCAACGGTTCGAATGAAGCCGGATTGGCACGGCCAGGGCGGATCCGATATTATCCTCATTAAGGTCGTCGCATCATCAAAGCGACATCGATTGCACAATATCCATGACCAGGCTCGGCTAATATTTGTGCGCTTTGATGGGCACTAATCAAGAGATTACAGTGCACGCTTCCGGTGCGAACGGTGTGTGGGGTTTGTTTTGCGTCGGGACAATGTAGTGAGAATAATTCCGTGAATGCATTATACCGTGAAGGATATGTAAACAGGATGATGGATTAAATTAATTAAACGTTAAGTTCTAGGAAAAGCGTACTATACGCATTGTTTGAGGTTACATATTGTGGCGAAAAAAGAAGTTAAAACATTTTCGTATGCTACCTAGAACATCATAGAACAACGCTATGTTTCAAGTTGTCCATCAGACCAATGGATCAGCTTTAATTGAAACTGGAATTGTTTAGACATCTCGTAAACTCTTTAAAAGAGCCTAGAACACCCGAAATAGAAACAGTTTCCATCATCTTAGCAGCAGCACCACTCTTGCCACGTTCGTACCAGCGTGAGTTGCCCCAACTCGCAGCACTACCCAATTCGGCCACACCGCCCGATCCGCTTAGGGATTAATGGATTGTTTTATTTATATAAATAACCTCTATTACTCTTCGGTATGCTCTTTGAGGGTGTACTGTGTACCACTGTGCGAACGGTGTGTGGGGTTTGTTTTGCGTCGGGACAATTTAGTGAGAATAATTCCGTGAATGCATTATACCGTGAAGGATATGTAAACAGGATGATGGATTTAATTAATTAAACGTTAAGTTCTAGGAAAAGCGTACTATACGCATTGTTTGAGGTTACATATTGTGGCGAAAAAAGAAGTTAAAACATTTTCGTATGCTACCTAGAACATCATAGAGCAACGCTATGTTTCAAGTTGTCCATCAGACCAATGGATCAGCTTTAATTGAAACTGGAATTGTTTAGACATCTCGTAAACTCTTTAAAAGAGCCTAGAACACCCGAAATAGAAACAGTTTCCATCATCTTAGCAGCAGCACCACTCTTGCCACGTTCGTACCAGCGTGAGTTGCCCCAACTCGCAGCACTACCCACCTTCAATTCGGCCACACCGCCCGATCCGCTTAGGGATTAATGGATTGTTTTATTTATATAAATAACCTCTATTACTCTTCGGTATGCTCTTTGAGGGTGTACCGTGTACCACGCTACCACCGTGCCGGTGTTCCGATGGGATAAAGGGAAAGCGGAACACCGTGCTCCACCGGTCGGCATCGTTTCGGACGCCGAGGCCCTAAACATCAATCCATCCGTCTTGACCAGGTCTCCCGAAAATGGTCAAAGAGCGGGTTTTCTGGTTTTGCTGGTTCCCGTTTTCCTTTCCAGAAAAAAAAACACCGGACCGGTCAAGCCGAGACCTTGCTGCCTTGGTGCGCCGCTGCAGCTGGTCGGAATTTATTTATTTAGGCGAAAAGGAAAATAAAATTTTCCACCACTTTCACGGATGGTGGTACGGCAGCCTCACTACATAGAGCGTGTGTGTGCGAGGTTGGTACTGTATCGTAAAATTCGTTCCTGGCATGTGGCGTTTGGTCCATTCGTGTCCTAAACCAGCGTCACGGGAGCGTAAGCATTGCTGTTGGGGGTGAACGACCATGAACGCAGGTTGGTTTACTTGTCTTTTCATGGTTTGTGTGTGTGTGCAAAGGGTTCTGGCAAATGGATGAAAATTACACATTACCACGAAAAATGATATGTTTAATGTGATTATGTGAACACGGCAGCGAAGTCTTTCTAAAATTTATTTTAAAACTATTATTATTAATATTTTATATGAATTAAGTTTTCCTTTTGGATGATTTCTGTCGTTTTCTTTCTGCGTAGAAAAGGTGTTGTTTTTTTCAACTTTAAATTCATAGTAATTTCAACAATCAAAAACTTGAAACAATCTACTAAAAGCAAACAAATTGTAGAATTCCACATTCTAAAAGTGTGTGTGTGTTTGCGTGTGTGTTAGCTCGTTTCATTAGCACATGCATCTTGTAGGTCCGGTCGATGCACGACTGTATACAACTTTATTAACACATGGAAGAATTCAAACATCATTAAAACTTGTTTCATGTTCAAGGGACGGTTTTTATGCCGGTTGGATTAATGAAAAATAATTATTTTAAATGCGTATATAGTTGATACTGTCCAACTACACAACACAAAAAATGAAAAAATCTATAGAGCGAATACTGATTTTGAAGAATAACATTTTAATTTAATACTAAATTGAGGATTTGATTAAAATATGAATAGTTGATTTTTAAGTTTAGATATTTGGCTACACAACAGATGAAATCTCAAAACTCATTGTAGGTAGACGCGTCAGTTTTGCTAATGCTAATGTTCAACCGAATCGCTTGGTTTGCAAACATGTTTCTTCTCTTAATTAGTTCCACTTTCTGCCAATTCCTACAGAATACACGCACCATTAACAGACTATTAAAAGAGCTCCAGCGTGCAAAACTACATCGCCAGCAACCTTGAGCGCCTCGCGCCACCTTGCGCATTAGTTGCTAAAGCCGTTAATGGGTACCGCGAGCACGACCATTTACCATCCGTAAACGTTTCTGCCGCAAATCGGAGCCACCGGACCGGACTGGTCGCTGTAATGGGTGGCACGGTTATTTTTCTTCTGTTTTTATTATCACAGCGTCGCTGTTCAGTGCCTCCGCGGAGGCAAACCGAACCCGGAAGGAAACGACTGGCGGTAGTCACGGCACGGAAAGGAAACGCGAGCTTATAAAACGGAAACAGAATATTTATGCACTCACTAAACATAAAAATCTCAAACAACAGTCACCACCGCCGGGGTGGTGGGAAAAGAACCGAGCACCACCAAGCGAATCAAGTGAATGGGAGAGCATTAAATTAAATACAGAAAAATGCTATTTGTCTTCGGTGCGGATTTATGTATAAACACACAATAAATATAAATTTCGCCACCAAATCGCCGTTCGAGGCTGATTTTTTCCCCGCTGTTGAAGGAAAAACCACGGCTAGATGTGGATTTTTTCTCGCACCCTTTGCCTGAGCGGCACACCAACGCGATGGAATAGGCGTAAGGGCGCTCGAATAAAATTATAGCGCAAGCTCTGCCCCTTTTCCGCAATAAGGTGTCGAATTTGTATACGACGGCGGGCGGCACTAAACCCGACGAATATATTGTCACTGTCACTGTTGCGGTGCACCAGGCCGTTTGCTTCAGGCCGTGCGGTCAGTTGATACTGGAGGTCGTGAGGGCGGCCGGGAGCCATCGAACAGTTTAACCCCGCCCGGAAGTCAAACACCGGGCGTGCTAGAGTGGGTGAGTGTTTGCAAACCTATTGAATTTAATAGTGTGTTCCATCGGCCCTACCCATTTGCCGTAAATTTCTGCACCAAATGCACAACAACCACGCTAGGTGGGAACGGTTTTCCGGTTTCCCGAGCAGCGATCCCTGAGGGAATGCACTTTTAAACTGACCACACAAAGCGACCCATTGGGGAAGGAAAAGTGGGAGCAAACGTGAAGTCCACCCACTTCCGCTCCAAGCGCTGCCTTCACCGGGTGGTATGACTTTTGCGATATGATCAGCAATATGAGCGAAGTTCACGTAAGGAATCCTTCGCGGACAAGACCGCTGAAAGCAAGTACGCTGGACACAGCGCAAAGAAGAAAAAAAAAAGGTTTTCCTCGGGGATTATTCTTCAACTCTCTCGTGCCGTTGCGTCCAGCCCGCTCTTCACGCTCAATCACGCTGACAATGCCAGTGACTACCGGCAAACAGAGACCCGGCGATTGGGAAACGCTCCATCTTCATCCACTTCGCCGGGGCTGACCTTTCCCATTGCAATAATCGTTAAATTATATGATTGGATGGAATGATCTCGTAAAAGCAGGAGCTGCAATTGGTGCGGATTCCGACGCCCGAATCGAACATACCGAAAGTGCTGAAGTCAGTCAAAGTATTTCGCCAAAGCACACAATTGCTGGCCACTCGAGCTGGCCGCTCGGACGCTCGCAGGCATCGGCAGCGGAGAAGGACCTCCGACGTTCGATATCGACGAAACGAGCGCGCTGTCAACCGTCCTTTTTCTCTAGAGCGTCTGTCCAGTGTGTTGTCCCCACTCGAGATGCTTTTTGTTGCTCTGTTCGTCGTGCTATGCGCCTCCTTAGCGACGAGTCCTTTTTTCTGCCGATGTCGTTTCGTTTCGCAGAATGTTGTGCTAAATGTGAAGAAGCCGCTCCGATGGCAGCTCCGCACTGGGTGCTAATCCGGAGGGTTTTCGAGCAACACACCGTCCGGGTGGGTCCGGCCGGAGTCTGCTCCGTGTGAGGACCATCGTTTCCCCCCGGGTAGCTGCACCGGAGCAGATATAGTAAATCCTTTATTTACTGAGGATTTTGTAAAACACCCGTACGAGTTTGTGGCACTTTGTCCGGGCGTTACCGATCACAGTCACTCGATGCTTGAGCGATGGAGTGCCCTCCAGTGGACCATTCCGACCGGCCCGGTTCACCACCCCAGTGTCAGATGTCATTATTACGGCAAAAAGTTGGAAAATTAGATTCCAACATCAACAAAATAAAAACACAAACACACGCTCGAGCGAGGTGAGCCGCACCCAAGACCCGGGCCAAACGAACGGGCTCAGGGGCTAGGTTTGAATTTATCATCGTCACAGTGGGCCCGTCACATAATGAAGGGCGTTTTTGGATCGATGGGAAAACTTTTCAAATTATCTCACAAAATCGTCAAAAATCGATAAATGTAAATGTGGCCGGGTGGGTGGGTGTGGGTGCGTTCTTCTTCGCAATTGCGGCACGGCACGACGTACTCACCGCCGGGAGGATCGAGGGATGTGCTGCTGGCTCACCGACTGCTAACTGTTTTTATTACCATCATATTTCTTCCTGCCTATCGTTGCCAACCGTCCCGGGCGTCTTTTTTCTACGAACGCGTTACAGCGAGGACACTAATCATACTTCCATTGGCATTTGGAGTTGCTCTTCAGGAGCCTGCCCTTAAAGACTCACCCTCGTGTCCCGAGTCGCATGCTTACATTCGAAAAGTTCTAATTTCCATTCCAGCCAAACCCACACACACACACACATACCGCAAAACCATCTTCTATCGTCCGGCCGGGCCAATGCTGCCGGCGCTCGAGGGCGTAAGTGATGATTCCCCTCAGTGATGATGATGCCGGTGTGGTGGTGAATTTCCATTTTCCCGACCTTCGACGGCAACTGACAAGCGTCATCATCAGGTTAACGGTGGAGGTTGAGTAACCTTCCGAAGAAAACGGCAGCTCACCACACAACCATCATCGTACGGCCCGTCCCACGCCGGAGCACCGGATATCACCCCGAACAGGCAATAAGGATGCCCTCCTGATAAAGTATTCTAATTTCGTACTCTAACGACATCGCTTTGACAACCGGCGGATGCCGATGGGTGGGGGAGGAAAATCTGCACCGAAAAACCGTGCCCCCCTACCCGGCTGGTGAACGATCATAAAGCATTTTAAACGAGAGCCACAGTTAAGGAGCACATTCGCTCAGGTGACGCAGTAAACTTTACGCTTCATTAGCCGAGATGACGAGATCTTTTCACCGTGTAACATTTAGCAAGGACGTTGTGTTTTTTATTGTTATTACGCTCCAGACACTTTACACTTTTTGAGTGTCTGCATGCCGGACAGAAAGAATACATTGTACGAATAAAATATGAATCATCCCTTGAATCCCGGCAACGCGTCCAAGACTCCCTAATAGCAACCCATCTTAGTAAAGCTAGATATTGAATTTCTGCCAATCCCTAAAACCAACACCGAAAACCTAAAACCTAGCCGCACTTCGTTTCTTGCCGTTGGGATGGAACAGAAAAATAATTGAACGCTCACCAACATGTCCCCACTCGAGATGCTTTTTGTTGCTCTGTTCGTCGTGCTATGCGCCTCCTTAGCGACGAGTCCTTTTTTCTGCCGATGTCGTTTCGTTTCGCAGAATGTTGTGCTAAATGTGAAGTAGCCGCTCCGATGGCAGCTCCGCACTGGGTGCTAATCCGGAGGGTTTTCGAGCAACACACCGTCCGGGTGGGTCCGGCCGGAGTCTGCTCCGTGTGAGGACCATCGTTTCCCCCCGGGTAGCTGCACCGGAGCAGATATAGTAAATCCTTTATTTACTGAGGATTTTGTAAAACACCCGTACGAGTTTGTGGCACTTTGTCCGGGCGTTACCGATCACAGTCACTCGATGCTTGAGCGATGGAGTGCCCTCCAGTGGACCATTCCGACCGGCCCGGTTCACCACCCCAGTGTCAGATGTCATTATTACGGCAAAAAGTTGGAAAATTAGATTCCAACATCAACAAAATAAAAACACAAACACACGCTCGAGCGAGGTGAGCCGCACCCAAGACCCGGGCCAAACGAACGGGCTCAGGGGCTAGGTTTGAATTTATCATCGTCACAGTGGGCCCGTCACATAATGAAGGGCGTTTTTGGATCGATGGGAAAACTTTTCAAATTATCTCACAAAATCGTCAAAAATCGATAAATGTAAATGTGGCCGGGTGGGTGGGTGTGGGTGCGTTCTTCTTCGCAATTGCGGCACGGCACGAAGTACTCGCCGCCGGGAGGATCGAGGGATGTGCTGCTGGCTCACCGACTGCTAACTGTTTTTATTACCATCATATTTCTTCCTGCCCATCGTTGCCAACCGTCCCGGGCGTCTTTTTTCTACGAACGCGTTACAGCGAGGACACTAATCATACATCCATTGGCATTTGGAGTTGCTCTTCAGGAGCCTGCCCTTAAAGACTCACCCTCGTGTCCCGAGTCGCATGCTTACATTCGATCCATTGGCATTTGGAGTTGCTCTTCAGGAGCCTGCCCTTAAAGACTCACCCTCGTGTCCCGAGTCGCATGCTTACATTCGAAAAGTTCTAATTTCCATTCCAGCCAAACCCACACACACACACACATACCGCAAAACCATCTTCTATCGTCCGGCCGGGCCAATGCTGCCGGCGCTCGAGGGCGTAAGTGATGATTCCCCTCAGTGATGATGATGCCGGTGTGGTGGTGAATTTCCATTTTCCCGACCTTCGACGGCAACTGACAAGCGTCATCATCAGGTTAACGGTGGAGGTTGAGTAACCTTCCGAAGAAAACGGCAGCTCACCACACAACCATCATCGTACGGCCCGTCCCACGCCGGAGCACCGGATATCACCCCGAACAGGCAATAAGGATGCCCTCCTGATAAAGTATTCTAATTTCGTACTCTAACGACATCGCTTTGACAACCGGCGGATGCCGATGGGTGGGGGAGGAAAATCTGCACCGAAAAACCGTGCCCCCCTACCCGGCTGGTGAACGATCATAAAGCATTTTAAACGAGAGCCACAGTTAAGGAGCACATTCGCTCAGGTGACGCAGTAAACTTTACGCTTCATTAGCCGAGATGACGAGATCTTTTCACCGTGTAACATTTAGCAAGGACGTTGTGTTTTTTATTGTTATTACGCTCCAGACACTTTACACTTTTTGAGTGTCTGCATGCCGGACAGAAAGAATACATTGTACGAATAAAATATGAATCATCCCTTGAATCCCGGCAACGCGTCCAAGACTCCCTAATAGCAACCCATCTTAGTAAAGCTAGATATTGAATTTCTGCCAATCCCTAAAACCAACACCGAAAACCTAAAACCTAGCCGCACTTCGTTTCTTGCCGTTGGGATGGAACAGAAAAATAATTGAACGCTCACCAACACATTCCATCCTAGCTCGAAACCTCGTTTAAAGCAGTCTATGCCTCGAGGTAGTGTCGTGGTACGTCTGCCCTCCGTTCCCGGTCCAACACCGAAAACCTAAAACCTAGCCGCACTTCGTTTCTTGCCGTTGGGATGGAACAGAAAAATAATTGAACGCTCACCAACACATTCCATCCTAGCTCGAAACCTCGTTTAAAGCAGTCTATGCCTCGAGGTAGTGTCGTGGTACGTCTGCCCTCCGTTCCCGGCCTCTGTAAACCCACGTCGCCGACGTTGATCTGGTGATTCCCGGTCCGGGGTTTTAATAATTTAAGGTTAGCAAATGAAAAGTTTCAAGTGTGTGTTTGGTACCGATTCTGTTTCAATATTCGCTTTTCCGATC
>KZ072182.1:66018-96374 GCA_002091845.1 Anopheles cracens
CCCCTGACGAACGATGACGAAACGAGATCCTTCGTTCGGATGGTTCGGACCGTTCGCGAACGGCAGCGGAGCCTTTTTCGAGCAGCTTGCGGGTGGACAGTGGGTGGTGGCTGGATTCGAGCAGTTGCTGCCGCCTGGCGAAGCAAACTGTTTTCCCCTTTTCGGTGGCCACCAACACCACCGCACGAGCGTAAACACGCGCTCGGTCGGAGTTAAACAAAGTAAGTACATTGTACCGACCCGGTGTGTTTCCCCCTGTTGGCATTGCGCACACACACACATACACACACAACCAAGCGTGCGGGCGGGGGTGAACGTTTTAGTGCGCAGGTGCAGGACGCGGTCCTCTTTTTCCCATGTTTGTCATCTCTGGCGGTTTTTATCGCCGGCGAGATGGCGGCGAGACAAAAGTGACTTTGTTAATCCACCTCCTCCCGAAATGGTCTTTCCTTCCGGCGATCGTTTGAAGTTTCGCATACTACACCGTCTACTTCGCTCAACACCGTACATCCTTCCGTGCGGTGTCCCGGCCATAGCTCCTCGCTGGTCAATTCGCCGCTCTTTCCGCTTGTCACCTCGCCCGTGGTGGGTGGATTACCGCGCAATTGAAGCAGTAGACGATAAGAAAACTGATGTGGTGGAAATGGTGGAGCACAAGACAACAACAAAAAACAGTCCTCGTAGTACGAAAACAACAACAGGCATGTCATCGTTTTCTCCCCCCTCCCCTCCCCTCGTTCCCGATCCAAACCGCAGGATGTAAAATAATGTGGTTTTACGAATTTCATCAAAAAACGAGCGGTCCTGCCCGCGGTGTGGCAAGATGGATGTGGCAGAGATGGAGCGAAGAGATGTGAGATATCTTAATTACACCTACAGGGTGACAGTCGCTTGTGACTGTGCGGTGTTTTCATGCCAACCCATTTGAAGCCATATCGGATTGATAAGTCTTTGGGTGAGGTTCATGTTCGTCAGGCAGGAGTAGAATCGAAGGAACGCATGGCAAAGGTGTTTTATCGTGTTGCTTTAGACTTACCGCAAACGCAAATGTAGTTTATTAAAACAGACAGCACGAGTTTAAAGTAAATGTCATGACTCATCCGTTCTTTCAAGACTCCCCTGACAGTAACACTCCGATCGAGATGAAGAAATGACTATTTATTCTATCAAGCGAGTTGCGCAATCCCGCTGCAAATGGCGGCCAGCCGAGGGAGCGATGATTTTATGTTTACGATTATTATTTTTACTATCGCACGTTGTGATTTCCTTTTTATTTGCTTGCGGTTTTGCGCCGAACAGTTCGTTTTTATTTCGGTCTTGTTTCCACTTTTCCGTCTCGACACTCACTTCATGTTGACGAAGCCTTCGGGAAGCAAACATTGTGCGGAAATGTCATTGCTTATACTCGATAGCATAAAATGCCTTGGCCCTTGGACCGCCGATGGTCTCGGGGGCCTTTGTTTGCAGAGAAAACGCGATAATTGTTCATGGTCACAATGTGCGCAGAGACTTTGTGTTGGCGAAGTGGGTTTCGGGCGCTCCGTGAAATCGCATTTAGCGGGCTGTGTACATGGCCGGCTGCGGGCAACGAAATATCGCTGAATAGATGTGTTTTTTGCCTTTTTTCCCCTCGCGAGTATTGTGCTTTTGCGTAACGACACCGGATAGTTAGTAGATAAAACAAAACTTTCCCCGTTGCGGAGATCATTGTTAATCATGGTACTGAGCGAAAACTGCAATCATCATAATTCTCAAAGTGAGCGAAAAATTGCTATTTGCAAATAAAATCAATATTTCCGGCTCAAAGTTTTCCAGCTCATCCTCGGTGCGACTCCTAATGACGGGTTGCTTCCTCGGAAAGGATAACATTTCTCCGAACAGGGCGAACATTGTTCACGGGGAATTGAATTTTTGAGAAAACTCCATTACGACACTTCGGTAGCAGACTCCGCGGGAGGTTTGGGAAACCGCATGGTCTCCGTTTGCAAATGATTTGTGGTTAATTAATCATACCGAAGCCGTGGATACGGTCATTTTTTCAATTTTGCGGTCAAGTCACGTGGTGTTTGAATAGGAAGGACATGAGTAGCCGAGGATGTTAGATAAACTTTCGGTACGCTCGATCGCCGGAAGGTAATAATTATTCCCTTTTTTGCATGTCACTTCTATGATCCTTTGAAATAAGGTGCTATTTTCTAAGATGTTAGCTTAATTCAAACCAGTAAGTAATATTGATAGAGCTCTGTGAAACACAGCTATTGTAATTTTTTTTTTGTAATTTCTACATAATTTAACATGTATAAGCTAATGTGGATTTTAAATTATATAATTAACATATAACAGCAAGCCGCAATAGTGTTTGGTAATGCAATGTCGGTTCATTGCAGCCGTTTCAGACCCATGTGTATTCATGTACTCTCCCACATCCCTCGGTCATTGTCACGTCGAGATGTGGAACCATTAGTAGATGGTGTCCCGGGATATATCCTTGGAATCGACAATATCCGTCCCGACCGCCTTCAGCCCGGCTGCGGTTATGGTGCAGATTTTACCATCCACCGGCAAATTCTGAACCATTGATGGTCATTGGTAATGAACTATGGTGGTACATTTATGGCGCGTGACCTGGTTTCGTGTTGTAAAATTGGTCAAATAATCGACAACAACTGCTTCATGCAGCGTATCAAACGCTTGATCAGGATGAATGAAATACAACATTTTTGAATAGTTATTTTAGAACTAGTGTTACATACTGCAGTAAAATATAATGACATAACAGTTTTACTGGATTTATAGCATCATAATTCTTCGTGTTCTAGAGTGTTAATCATGAGCTAGATGTGCAGCTTTCAACTGTTTCAGAAACTATTGTAAGCAATCATTTTTATTAAACTACAATCCAATACAATCCAATCCAATAGTACCAATGGTCCTCCAAAGCAATAGCGTAAATGACATATTTCCATTTGATTGACAACGTGCAAGCAACCGGTTTCGTTTGACATATATCACATGTGCATGAATTAGTTATTAGTTTTTGTATGTAAGTCCATACTTGTGAAATCCTTAGAGGCAGACAAACAATAAGATGATCTACTCAAGAAAAACGGACCGCAACCACTAAACCCTTGGGGCAAGGTCTACGTTTGTATTATTGACTTTCCCAGGCTTTATTCCACCCTCCTGGGTAGTCAGTCTTGAGTACGGAAGAACGGTTCAGATCCCACAAATTGGGGTATGTAAGGCCATACCGTACCTGGCTATACAACCGACTTCGACTAAAGTGACTAGCATACAAAAAATAGTTTAAAAAACCACCATGTAATTGCGGAAGGATTTGAAATTCGCACAAGTTCTTACAGCTTTATTATACAATAAGACATGTTTTTGACAACAAAGGACTTAATATAGTGTGTGTATAGCACAAAACCTTACAGACCTTACAGACCACAGGTTGTGGGTTTAAATCTCAACCTTGCTTTCCCATCACTCTCCACACTCCCGGACGCTAGACGCTAATAATTGAAACTACTTTAATGTCTGCTGATGTTTTTATGTGCCAATAGGAGCCAACATTTAACAAACCAATAAATTTTTCATTTTCACATAAAATGCACCATCTCAACACGCTCGTTTTATAAAAAAGTTACATCAACTATTTTAAAATTTCAAAGTAATAAAACAATGACAATAAATTAAAATTTTTATTCCCGCGTCAGTATGATATGGATCTCAAATAATTGGCAAACTAATCACACACATTGGAACGTCAACACATCGGCGACGTTTTGAAGAACTTTGTGACTGAAATTACATCTTGACGTAACATTTATCATTTAACACATTAGATGCCAGCATAATTTAATGGTTTCAAGCTGACAATCGATAAAGTTAATTTTTATTTTGATGTTTCACAAATTCAGTTCTCAAAGTAAAATTTGTTTTTCATCGTATTCCAAGTATGTTTGTTACACTACATAACATTCTGATTTTCTAAAACAATTTAGATAAATAAAACAATGTATTATATTTTTAGAACACGTTTTACGATTAGTGTTCGATATTACTTTGAGCGTGTTGGTTTTTTTTCCCCAAAAACAAGAAATTCCAACGCTACACTCCCGCCGTAGCAAGGTTTACGATGTTCTGAATATTGTAATCAGTGTAACCCAGGCAGCACACGGGGTGAAATTTATTTCTCCCAATTTCAAATCATGCGTAATGATTGCTAGCATTCGTTTCCACCGTGGGAAGTGCAGCCAAACAATGTTCGGTTACATTTCTAATAACCCCCAATGCCGCAACACCCACCTCGGCGGTACCGTCGAGGGGTTCATCAGCGTTCGAACGCAACCGGTACATTGTACGGCAAAAGGTGCGAAACAGTTCGATCCGATAGCTTAGCTGTCAAGCGGTTCCAGCGCTCCCCGGTCCGGGCGGGCGTGCCCAAGGGGGAGAGCGACAAAAATCGATATATTCAAAATAGGTGACGGGCCGCTGTCGGTGGAGGTGGACTGTTTACATTAGATAGCACCCTGATGATAGTGAGGCTCGGGCCGGGGGAGTATACGTACGGGTTTACGCATCAATAGGTGGGCGAAGCGCTGCCAACGCTGCCTTCCCTCGCACGCAAATGAAACTGTAGAACGTTGATGTTGTATATATTGAGACATTAAAATGGCAAAATCACACAAACGCAGCGCTCCCTCGGCAACGTACGCACACATAAGCCGCACCGCTCGTCGCGCGCACTGCCACATTCCCGGCCGTCCCCGTGGGTCTTGCCTGCGGTCGGTACTGTCTGGTCCGACGGTTTGCAGCCGGGTCCGGGTCGGCCCGGATACCCTTTACGCCCGGCAGCCGCAAACGTGCAACAGGGTGTGAGTGTGCCTGCGCAAGCTGATAGCTTGTTTGCCGGAATGGAATGGATTGAACGTACGCCCGCGTGAGTTTGTGCTGGCATGAGTGTGTGTAATTATGTGTGATCCCGTTTTATGAATATGATTATTGCGTGTAAACAAAACCGCACATGCAAGCAGGCAGGAGGAAGCTCCCTTTTCCCGTTGGCTGCCTGGTGGAATTTTTTTTTCATCAAACCCGGCGACCCTCCTTGAGGCCGTGCGCTACTATGTCTTGTCGTTCCACCCAACGGAGCGACCCTTTAAAAGCCGTGAACAGTACGTTTCGACTGCGAATCGTATCCGGAGCGAGCGTGTGAGCACTTGAGACGATGGCACCGCCAAACCAGCCCGTCCGCTCAAGGGCAACAAGCTACAAATGATAAATGCAATTTCTATGTAAATTATGCTTTGCCAGCCACGACTTGCCACTTGCGTGGACGGAGCAGCCAAGGCAATTGAACAAAGAGCGCACTCCGGCTCCGAGACTCGACGTGTCCCGAGAGAACCCGAAACGAAGCAGGGCGGTAAAGAAAAACGACACAGCACTCTTCCTGCATCGAAAATGAATGAGTTAGAATCCCGAAGGCTCAAACTGGAACCCCCTCCCCGAGGGAGGTTGATTAAATGGGAATAAATCAGTATGCACCGGTCAACCGGACCTATCGAGAAGTCAATTTTTAATTACACGCCATCGAAGGAGCCCCTCTTAGCAGGCGGACTCGATACTTCCGATCCTTCGCCGGGTCGCGTGTATGTATGTGCTGATATCGGCCGGACATACACTTAATCCGCGATCCCTGGCCCGGGATAATGTAATGAATACAAATTCAAATTAGATTTCTCCAATGCGATGCGATGCCTTGATCGACGGGCATTGAATGACAGTGAAAGGCGTCCCGGTGTTCCGCAGCTCTCGGTCGGCTTTTTCATGTTCACGTCCGCTTCAGTATGGCAGGTGGAATAAGAAGAAGAAGAGCCAACAAAAAATGTCCCGCCAACGACGAAAAAGTGATTTTAATTAATTCCAAACCTCGAGGCTGCACCGAAGCTCAGGATCAAAAGGATTACGCACCGATAATTGAAGTGATATGGCGTATTGAACAGTCGGGCGACAGAGTTGCAAAAACTGAAACCAAAGTTACTCCGCCAATCACTTTTAGTTACTTTTTTTGTGTAAGGCTCGTGAATATACCCACCCACGGCGAGGACTGAGTGGACTGAGCCAATAAACGAGAACGAAGGCGTCGACTGGTTCTAGTTGAACAAAAAAAATAACATTTTAAAAGTTTCTGAAAAAGTTGAAATATATTTCTAAACAATTCAGAAAATTTCAATTAACATATTCAATTACATAAAATTTCAATAAGATTTCAATAAAAATTCAATTACATATACAAAAAAGTATTTGTTCAACGAAAATATTGCTAAAATTACAATTCACAATGTTCGGTATTAACATTATTTAAATGCTCTCAAAATGATCGTAATACTTGATTAAAATTTAGTAGAAAATTAATGTATAGGCAATTTAAATTATTTGAAATGGTTGTAGATTGTATCATTCAAAGATTGTTGAAAAATTAGTAATATAAACTATTGTATTCTAATTAATTTGAAAAGTTTACAATAATTGTGATAATTTGGATCATTTAAAATTTAAAACACGCTCAGTATAAGCATTAAAAACAGAAAAAACGCTTGAAAATGAAAATTGACCATAAATTACAGCTTAGGTAAAATGTAAATTGGACATAACATTCAAGCGAAACATTTCCGTATTAAATTAATGTATATTCTTCCTCTATCTTCCTGTTTTCTTGCTTTGAGTCTATCGTCAACACACACACAGTATATGTATAAGTATATGTTAATCGTCTCTTCAAGCAAAGGCAAAATAGGGTAGATCGACAAATTGCTAGGTGTTACGAATGTTTCAGATGTTTTGAATGGATTTTTGAATCCTTTTACTTATTATCTAAACTGATTGTTTTGAGTATGATATTTCCTGATAATGTTGTTATAATTACTGTTGTACATTAATGTGTCGTATTACATTGCATAGTGGATTCCAATGTTTGTTAAACCATTCATATCGCACATAACACCATTCACATCGTTGGAAACAACAATTATGCGGATCTCATTTCTATAAAGGAATCGGCTTTATTGACATTTCAATGATATTTTTAATTATGTATTGTTAAAATAAAAATTGTATTAGATCCCAAATATTCGTGCACTATTGAGCATTTTGAAACTGAAATAATTGTACGCTATGTTTCACGAGGGAAGGCGCCAACATTCGCTCATTAATTACTTTTCGGCAACAAAACAATTTCCGCACAATACACACACACTTGTCGTAGGCGTTTCACCGTGTTTAAAGCAAACCACGCGCTGAGCGATAACTTACATTAACACTCGTAAATAATAAAGGTAACCACATCGCTTCACACACAATCAGTTAAATTAAACACGGTGAAAAGTTACGAGAAAAAACAGTAACAAAACGAGTAGGTATATTAACGCAGCGAGGTAGTGTAACAACGAACCAACAGGACGAGAGAAAAAAAAGACACGCCAAGCAGCGCGAGTGTGGAACCAAAACAATTAATGATAATGTAATTCAATATTTATGCTTCAACTGATAGAGTTGTTGTTGAAACATTTACGAGAGGATAAAAAAAACACTTATTTATGTGCTCGGCACCAAGGTACACCTGAGCCGACGCGTAGAGCAAAGAGGCTGTAGCGTTCAGCAGTTTTGCGCGTGGATGGGTGTGTATGTTTTTTTTTGTTTTGCTACGCGACCGTTCCACTGCGCCCGTTTCGGAATGTGGTGGGAAATGAATTGTTTTCGATATGGCGAACGCAACGTACGCCGGTGTGGAAGTAATGTGCGCTCGGTAAAGGAAGGACAATTTAACGCAACGCAAGCCCACGACGGCAAAGGTGGGGTGCGTATAATTCAACATTAAATCGTTATGCCGACATGGCGGGACGCACGGAGGAAGCCGAAATCGCGATGAAAGTCAAGAAGAATTCGACAAAATCCAGTGACAGATACAAAGAACCACTTTAGGGAGATTTGGGGAATGTGGCGTCGTTCGGGGAGATGCGAACAACAAAAAAACTGCTGATGTAATGTACTTAAATTACATGGTTAAAAACAAATTAATTAGTTACCTCCCCCCTTCCGGCAGGCTCTTCCTACCGCCTTAGCTACAATTTTCCATCATTCGAGTGAACGTGGACCCGGAACTGCACCAGCAGGGAGCGGTGCAATTAAGCCCCACCAATCCGTGTTCAGCGGGCGGGGTAGACTTCAAACTCGTTTGGGATGAACTTTTGGGGAGATATCAAATTTGGACGCTCTAGTCGGGCGGTATTTCGGGCACGCGTGGAACATACGTTTTTACAGCGGATTTACCGCCTCATGGCACGCGCTGCAATGAACTTGCATGCGGAAACAGGGATGCGCACCAGCCGAAAGCGTTTTATTTTAATGCAATGAGTAATGCGCAAAAAATCCCGGGCAAAATTTGTTTGACGAATATTATTTACACCAAACCCGACCATTTCTCTGACTTCATGTTTGCCCGTGCACCGTTCCCGCTAGCGAACGGCAAACATTGCAATGAAATTAATATTTTTATGGATGTTTGTTTGCGAACAAACTCGCTCCCCGTTGCAGCGTTGTTGCCCTCTTGTCCCGGACCGCGTAGGGGATGGTGAAACGGGCGGAAAAAAGCAGAAAACCGAGACCAAATAATAAACGAACTTAAATTATGAAATTGAAGCATGCGTGAGCTGCATCGCTTGGTTGGCCGAAAATGATTCCCATCCAGTTGATCCATCCGCAGCAAAACTTTCCGCCGGTGCTTACCTGCGAACGAAAGAGAAACACGCGAATAACAAACAAACACACGTTAGTTCTGTGGAATGCATTTTGGTATCGGAAGGATTGTTTTCGTGTTTTTTTTAATTTGCATGCAGTTAATATGTTTGTAAAGCGTGTATTGCAACTGAATAAGGAAACGGGTTTTATGCGTATGCAAACAAAGTTTTTGACGAATATTTCAATATGTGAATCACATTTGGAGTATGTGAGCTAAAAATAATTTCATATTTGTATGCTTGCGTAGTAAACTGATGTTACTTTAAAATATGTTTGTAATTTTTTGTGAAGCGTCGTTTTTAATATGAATAAGTAGCTATTGAATATATTGTAATACACAAGAGCACTATCAGGATCAAAGTTTTAGCAGTTAAATGGCTATATTGGATTGCTTTAGAAAGCTTTTGACTCGGTCATCATACGATTCGTGGTATTCTTTACCATAAAAAGTTACTAGAGTTACTTATTGTATAATTCAACATTAAATCGTTATGCCGACATGGCGGGACGCACGGAGGAAGCCGAAATCGCGATGAAAGTCAAGAAGAACTCGACAAAATCCAGTGACAGATACAAAGAACCACTTTAGGGAGATTTGGGGAATGTGGCGTCGCTCGGGGAGATGCGAACAACAAAAAAACTGCCGATGTAATGTACTTAAATTACATGGTTAAAAACAAATTAATTAGTTACCTCCCCCCTTCCGGCAGGCTCTTCCTACCGCCTTCGGTGCGTCCGAAAACACCGTGCAAGCTTTTCCGCGTGCAACAGTGCTTGGGACAATGTAGCACACCTTTAGCGGGGTGGCGTTATGGGAGGGTAAATGTTTGATTTATGGAGCAATCTTCTCAATATGTATAAAGACTCTTGATTAAATTGGTCCGTAGTATCATCCCGCTTTCGGAGTCGGTTTGGTAAACCTTCCGCATTACATTTCCATCTGCCTACAAACAGACCCGGCACGGACGCGGCACGGTGGAAGGTGGTAAATAAATATCTTCTGCATCTTATCGCTCCCCAGCCGCCGGGCAGCCTTGAAATCGGAAGGATCTCAAGAACTGCTTTCATTCAATTCTGAGATTTCTTCACTTCGATTCTGTCGGGCTTCCGCCCAACGCACGGCCGAATCGTGCTGCGATCGATGTTGATGGAGTTCAATTTTACATTAAGAGCGCAAAGTGCCGTAGGAGCAGCTTCCATTGTTGCACTAGGCGAAGAACGAACTCGAAGGGATGAAAGAAAGAAAAAAATCTAGGCATTTAATGCAGACGAAGCATTAGGCAAGACATTACAGGGCTCAGTCAACTCCCGGGGGCAATCCGTTGCCCAGCGCCTGACGAGCAATCTTCTCAATATGTATAAAGACTCTTGATTAAATTGGTCCGTAGTATCATCCCGCTTTCGGAGTCGGTTTGGTAAACCTTCCGCATTACATTTCCATCTGCCTACAAACAGACCCGGCACGGACGCGGCACGGTGGAAGGTGGTAAATAAATATCTTCTGCATCTTATCGCTCCCCAGCCGCCGGGCAGCCTTGAAATCGGAAGGATCTCAAGAACTGCTTTCATTCAATTCTGAGATTTCTTCACTTCGATTCTGTCGGGCTTCCGCCCAACGCACGGCCGAATCGTGCTGCGATCGATGTTGATGGAGTTCAATTTTACATTAAGAGCGCAAAGAGCCGCTACCGCTCGTGCACGAAAAACTATACGTAGCCCTCACGGGTGCGCAGTGATGGACGGTTTTGTGGCTTGACACCTTGGTCAATAAATATCTCACCGGTGGCTTAGTGCTTTGCCGATGCGACGCTTGACGCTGTTGAATGCAGGTGAAACCAAAACCGAGAAACGTGAGAAGATTTCGGTTTGGAACAAAACCCACCACATGTCCTAGGTGTTTACGGCTTACTGCAGCACCTCCCGGTGACGCCTGCACTCTCACCTGCCAGCGGAACCCTTTCCGGCCATAATGGTCGTATGGTTCCCCGGGCCCGCATTAATGGAGTACGCTAGGGCTAGTAAAGTGATGATACTGGTTTAAATATTTAATACCATCTACATCCGGTGCCGACACCTTGGCTCGGTGCTATTTTCGGTCAGCATTCCCCATTTCGCCAGGGCAGTGCCGAGATTGCGGAATCGCCGGGGCCAGACGTTTTCCCGGGGTAAAAGGATTAGTATATTTTATTCATCTGCGATGATTTTTATGGCGCCCGTTTACGACTCTTTCCACCGGTGTGAAAGTGGACGCTTTTTCGGACCGAATGATACAATTTCAGCGTGTGTTGTTTTCGATGCGGGTCACCGTTTTGGGCAGGAGCAAGCACGATTCTCCACCGCATCACGAAATCGTGTCTCATCGAGCCCTCTCTCCCTGTCGATCCCTGCCGACTGCGGGTGCCAATATTGAGCCCAAAATTAAAAGTGAGCCGAACGTGATCCGGAAAATCCCACCACCACTGATTGAATGGGCGCGTTCGTGTTTCCCTATCACGTCATGAAGATTGTTTGAATTTTCATCAATGCGTTCGATTTGTTTCTGATTTTTGGTGATTTCCCAAATAATGCCGTAGGAGCAGCTTCCATTGTTGCACTAGGCGAAGAACGAACTCGAAGGGATGAAAGAAAGAAAAAAATCTAGGCATTAAAGAAACTAGGAAAAACCAACAAAAAGCAAGAAATAAACCATTTAGTTAATATTCAGCTTGGATTATCGAATCGAAAAGATAGTGAGTAATGTTAACAGGTGACTAATAATACAACATTTGAAGTATGAAAATGATACTACGTGAACAAATATATTATAATAACTGCAAGAATTAGGAGTAAATTTTGATAACATCTTCCTCCTGTACACCTTCTTTTAAAATGCCGGTCTTTGAATCATACGTATCATATATCAAATAAATCATATAAATTCAATATTGTTCCAAAATAAAGCACAAAATTCGCAATTGCTCTATAAAACAAATGTTGTTGATTTCAACACAATACGTACAGCTTGCATAACATATTTTTAAACAACTTCAAGCGCCGCTACCGCTCGTGCACGAAAAACTATACGTAGCCCTCACGGGTGCGCAGTGATGGACGGTTTTGTGGCTTGACACCTTGGTCAATAAATATCTCACCAGTGGCTTAGTGCTTTGCCGATGCGACGCTTGACGCTGTTGAATGCAGGTGAAACCAAAACCGAGAAACGTGAGAAGATTTCGGTTTGGAACAAAACCCACCACATGTCCTAGGTGTTTACGGCTTACTGCAGCACCTCCCGGTGACGCCTGCACTCTCACCTGCCAGCGGAACCCTTTCCGGCCATAATGGTCGTATGGTTCCCCGGGCCCGCATTAATGGAGTACGCTAGGGCTAGTAAAGTGATGATACTGGTTTAAATATTTATTAATATTTTTATGGATGTTTGTTTGCGAACAAACTCGCTCCCCGTTGCAGCGTTGTTGCCCTCTTGTCCCGGACCGCGTTGGGGATGGTGAAACGGGCGGAAAAAAGCAGAAACCGAGACCAAATAATAAACGAACTTTAATTATGAAATTGAAGCATGCGTGAGCTGCATCGCTTGGTTGGCCGAAAATGATTCCCATCCAGTTGATCCATCCGCAGCAAAACTTTCCGCCGGTGCTTACCTGCAAACGAAAGAGAAACACGCGAATAACAAACAAACACACGTTAGTTCTGTGGAATGCATTTTGGTATCGGAAGGATTGTTTTCGTGTTTTTTTTGGAAATTTGCATTCCGTTAATATGTTTGTAAAACGTGTATTGCAACTGAATAAGGAAGCGGGTTTTATGTGTATGCAAATAAAGTTTTTGACGAATATTTCAATATGTGAATCACATTTAGAGTATGTGAGCTAAAAATAATTTCATATTTGTATGCTTGCGTAGTTAACTAATGTTACTTTAAAATATGTTTGTATTTTTTTGTGAAGAGTTATTTTTGATATGAATAAGTAGCTATTGAATATATTGTAATACACCAGAGCACTATCAGGATCAAAGTGTTAGCAGTTAAATGGCTATATTGGATTGCTTTAGAAAGCTTTTGACTCGGTCATCATACGATTCGTGGTATTCTTTACCATAACAAAGTTACTAGAGTTACTTATTACAAAATATGATTTGAACAAGTGAAAATTGATAAGGTTAGAAACTAGGAAAGGACCTAGAAAAGAAACTAGGAAAAACCAACAAAAAGCAAGAAATAAACCATTTAGTTAATATTCAGCTTGGATTATCGAATCGAAAAGATCTGAATGATTCCGGTTTCGCTCCCGTGGGAGGCCATATTTTATTTAGCGGTCGTTTAGCTGACGCAATGAATGCCCAACCAGAGGTTTTTCTGGGGAAAGTTGTTGAAATGAAGCAACACATCAGTATTGGAAACTGTTAGATTTGAGATAATGTTGGTAGCTTGGAATTTCTGGTATGAGTACAGATCATAATTAAGAAGTTATATTATTTGTTTCATGAACAGTTTTTAAAATGCAGGTCAGTTTATAGAATTCAAACACAACTTTACGTCCTGTAACGTTAAGATTTCATATTGTCTGACAATTTTTCTGTGAATCAAGACAAGCTCTTCTCCATTTGTCATGCTTTTTGATGAAAAATTTGCTTAGTTTAAAGTATCGATTCTTCTCATTTGCCAAATTCATACTAAATTAAGTAGTTTCTAAGTTTCACTTCTTTCAAAACTCAACATGTTTTGACAATAAAAATGATAATCGTTATTCAGGTGACCATCTCTAGCACCAATCACTTAATACTTTCACACTCGTAATGTCGTATGAGAGTATTGTTCAGGATCTTATATCTTTCTTTATAGGATCTTTCAATCCATTCGGGTATATTGAAAAGAATAACTTTTATTGATATCTTAATTTTTTGTGGATAGCAAGAATACTTCCAAAGTCATTTGTGTTTTTAATTATTTTTATGATTTTGAAGCTTGGGATTGGGCTAAAAAAACATTTCATTTTGCAACCGTGTGGATTCAATAGTATAATTAGGAACGACAAAGAATATATAAGAATTACCTCACGCATAGACCCTTGCAAAAGGATCATTTATTTATTTTTTTTGCATATTTCGCATGCTCGAACACCTCTAATCTCGCCTAACACCGCTATAAGAAGCGTAAACATTTGCGTGCGTACAAACACCGCAAAACTTTTCCATGGTCGAATGGCCGATCCTTCCGTACACGGTTTACCACCAATAGGCATCCGTGCAGCAGGCGGGAGAAGAAAGAAGTTCTCCTTTCCCGCCAAAAGTTGATCCTATTAATTTGCGAACGAATGTTTTGTCAACGGAGCACACGAGCAGCACGCAGCAGCACGCAACACATTCAGCTGCGCCGAGCGCTGAAAACTTCTTAGTTCCGGCCGAGATGATTTATGGTTTGCCGCGCCGGGTCCGCATCCCGCCGCTGTCGATGCGCAACCGATCGTCCTAAGCTACTTAGGGGGTCAGTTTTAAGATCACGAAACGAGGGGAGGCGCTGCAATGGCAAGTTGGTTTCTCACTTTTCACGGAAAACTTTTTCCCCACCCAGAACGGAACGCATTCGGAATTAGTTTTGTTTTTCCACTGCAAAGGCAAAAAGGGGTTAATTCGAATCGGCCTTTCCGGGAGCGGTTCCAAATCGACCTACCAGATGACGGTCCAAGCAGACAGGCGACCAGGCAGCTGTTACCGATGAATTATTGGAATCAACCACGTTTTTACATTTATTGTCGTGTTTGCCAACGTCACGGCGCTCGAGCTGGTGCCATTAGCGAAACTTCCGAAACCGGAACTATTGCGCCCAAACTGGGGAAACGCAAGCATTCGGCGTTCGATTTGATTGCAAAGTTGTGCAAAGATTTGAAAACAAAGCGCCGATCCTTACTTATCGCTTCGCCGTGCTGCGATCGATGTTGATGGAGTTCAATTTTACATTAAGAGCGCAAAGAAAATCAAGGCAGCAGGGACGTGAAAAAAAGGACAACTAGGCGAAGCGCCTGTGCCCGCTCCAATTCAAAGCACTGGGAACGTTCAAAGCAATGTAAATATTAATCACGCTGTACTGCGTAATCAAATAGTATTACTGAATGATTCCGGTTTCGCTCCCGTGGGAGGCCATATTTTATTTAGCGGTCGTTTAGCTGACGCAATGAATGCCCAACCAGAGGTTTTTCTGGGGAAAGTTGTTGAAATGAAGCAACACATCAGTATTGGAAACTGTTAGATTTGAGATAATGTTGGTAGCTTGGAATTTCTGGTATGAGTACAGATCATAATTAAGAAGTTATATTATTTGTTTCATGAACAGTTTTTAAAATGCAAGTCAGCTTAATGCACTGAAACATAACTTAACGCCCTATAATCATATAACCAATTAGTATATTAATTCTATTAAGCTGAAAATTATCACATTATGTTCAGAAAAAATATGATTTTTTATATTTGCAACATTTAGGTTTCATATGGCCTGACAATTTTTTTTTGTGAACCAAGACTAGCTCTTCTCCATTTGTCTTACTTTTTGATGAAGAATTTGCTTAATTTAAAGTATCAATTCTTCTCATTTGCCAATGTCACCCTAAATTTAACAGTTTCTAAGTTTCACTTCTTTCAAAATTCAACATGTTTTGACAATAGAATACATATTCGTTATTCAGAGCATGGTTCAACACTAGAACCAATCACTAAATACTTTCACACTCGTAATGTCGTATTAGAGTATTGTTCAGGATCGTATATCTTTCTTTATAAACTCTTTCAATCCATTCGTGTATATTGAAAAGAATATCTTTTATTGTTGTCTTAATTTTTTATGGATCGCGAGAATACTTCCAAAGTCATTTGTGTTTTTAATTATTTTTACGACTTGCTTACGAAGTTTTGGATTGGGCTAAAAAAATATTTCATTTTGCAACTCGTGTGAATTCAATAGTATAATTAGGAACGACAAAGAATATATAAGAATTACCTCACGCATAGACCCTTGCAAGAGGATCATTTATTTATTTTTTTGCATATTTCGCATGCTCGAACACCTCTAATCTCGCCTAACACCGCTATAAGAAGCGTAAATATTTGCGTGCGTACAAACACCGCAAAACTTTTCCATGGTCGAATGGCCGATCCTTCCGTACACGGTTTACCACCAATAGGCATCCGTGCAGCAGGCGGGAGAAGAAAGAAGTTCTCCTTTCCCGCCAAAAGTTGATCCTATTAATTTGCGAACGAATGTTTTGTCAACGGAGCACACGAGCAGCACGCAGCAGCACGCAACACATTCAGCTGCGCCGAGCGCTGAAAACTTCTTAGTTCCGGCCGAGATGATTTATGGTTTGCCGCGCCGGGTCCGCATCCCGCCGCTGTCGATGCGCAACCGATCGTCCTAAGCTACTTAGGGGGTCAGTTTTAAGATCACGAAACGAGGGGAGGCGCTGCAATGGCAAGTTGGTTTCTCACTTTTCACGGAAAACTTTTTCCCCACCCAGAACGGAACGCATTCGGAATTAGTTTTGTTTTTCCACTGCAAAGGCAAAAAGGGGTTAATTCGAATCGGCCTTTCCGGGAGCGGTTCCAAATCGACCTAACAGATGACGGTCCAAGCAGACAGGCGACCAGGCAGCTGTTACCGATGAATTATTGGAATCAACCACGTTTTTACATTTATTGTCGTGTTTGCCAACGTCACGGCGCTCGAGCTGGTGCCATTAGCGAAACTTCCGAAACCGGAACTATTGCGCCCAAACTGGGGAAACGCAAGCATTCGGCGTTCGATTTGATTGCAAAGTTGTGCAAAGATTTGAAAACAAAGCGCCGATCCTTACTTATCGCTTCGCGTCGCACATTAAACGCACCACCACAATCAAGCACCCTCTAACCACCGCGATAACACATCAAAGCCGAGCACTTCTGATCTGATTGCGAGTCCAAACCTCTCAACCACAACATTTCACTTTGGCTTTTCGAACTCTATCTGTCGCCATCGTGGTGAAACGCCCCAACGGGGCTGGTAGGGAAGCAGCCCACGCGCTAAAGCGTCTTCCGACCGAACACTTCCGGGTGCCGGGCAACTCACACTCTGCCATTTGTTCCGACACTTTCCACGCCTTCCGGCAAACTTCGCACAATAGCATAGAACAAATAATTCAAGCTAATTAATTAAGAATTCCTTTGTGTCGCGAACTCGTGGCTCGTAGCTTTTAATCTCCTTGGGAGTATTTAGTCGCCGGCAGGATCGTACCGAACCGGGAGGGGCGCTAGAAAGGGAAGGTTCGCGCGAGCATACCGGGAGTCCATCATCGTGCGCCGTGGCGCCGTGGCGCGAGTTGTGGAATTTAAATTTCGGATTCGAGTTTTCCCTGTCCTCGGCGAACCATCCCTCCGAATTGCGTCGGGCGAGTTTTCGAGTCTGTTCTTTTTGCGCTTTCTTTCTTCGGCGTTCAATTTCCATCGGCATGCTTAAGCCGGCGGCAGGTGCTTAAACTTTTGGCCCCGCTACGTCGAGCGCACCACACCTGAGTGTGATTTGACCTCGCCGTCTCTACAACACGGCCCCGGATAGACAAACGCGCACGGAAGCGTGATTCCCGCGAGCGAAAGGGGGGAATAAGTAAGAAAAAAGATTTCTCAAAGTTTAAATTTCATGGAAATGACATCGTTCCTTGGCGTGATCGTTCGTCTACCCGGTGCCGTGGCCGCTTGATAGAGCTTCTCCCAAAAGATTCGGCACTCCTCCGCCGTGCCGCCGTGAATGGTTCCGAATAGTGGCTCGGCTTCGGGGAAAGTAATATCTAGTGAAGTGTTAATTTTTAAAAACTCATCCTCCGCGCCCGGTGCAGCCCACCGGGCGCCACCAGTTGCCTTCTGCTTTTGATGGCAAGTGAATCGGAAAAGATGGAACGTTATTATAATTGACAGCTGCTTCGGCTTTGTTCTTCCTGGTGGCTAAATTAGCTTTGAATGATGGGTAGCATGACAGGTTTCGGTGCCGTTGCCGAGATAAAATAATTTTAATTGATCCGCTCTCATCTGAGCGCTGCGCCTGACAGCGCTCGCCGCTGCGGACCGCCACCCACCGTCACCCGCCCGGTCGATGGTGTGACGCGCGCAACAGGCTTCTCTACCGGCCGGGCAGGTGGCCCAGGTGGCATTTTGTAGACGAATTGCGGAATTGGCACGCCAGAAATGCAATTTCATTCGCGGGAGAAAAATATATGTCGCTCGGCTATGGCGTGTCATTTGAAAATCGTGGTCGTCTTTCACGACAGCATATTTTGGGAAATGAAATATGTGATCGTCTACGTCAAACACGTCAGCATCCGTGGTTGGAACGCGGGCGGGACAATATTGTGAAATATATTTTTACCTTCAAACAACCTTCGAAGCGATCATTTGCAAACAAGAATACAATTTTCTTTAAAAAAGTTTTAAACTTTCCTTTAGCCTAGTACGGAAACAAATTTACAAAAGTAATAGTTAATCAATTTAATATTGATAACTGTATTGACCTAAACACCGATAATGTAAATAACGTTTCTAAACGTTTCTAAACTAAATCTTATTATGTTTTTTTATTTAATTTATCAATTTATTTCCTTTTGATATGATAATGCAACGCATTAAAATTTTTACTAAAAATAGCTATTCATGATGGAATACTGTGGAATAAAACATCATGAAGAACAGTTAGAAAACAGATAATTTCAACAAAATATTCATTAAAATAAAAAAGTAAAAAATTCAATAGTTTTAATGAAACTCGAATGGATTAATAATAGTCGATGGTTACAATAGATTAATGATAAAAATAACGAATAATGTTATTATTCACATTAATTGCTTTCTTATAATTATTTTTAATTATTTTATTAATCCCAATTCTCATTAATATAATTAGTTATTGTTATTAATTTCCACCTCAGTTTTTTTTCATATGGTTCACAGTATGGTTATCAAGAATGCTAAAATGTTGTTGCTCAACTACAAGTTTCCCATGATAAACCATTTCGAAATTGTAGTTCTGCATGCCCATAGTGAAGAACAAATTAAGATCATCAAGAATGATCGCCCTTCGTAGTAAGTTGGGTAGAAAAAAAACATCGACACCACTAGAACATTTTCTGCCCCCTGGAGGCTTCATCAAACTTTTGTCCTGTGCAACAAATAATGCTACCGACCGTCCCACCATTTCCACCGAGTGGTTTTAGACTTAATCGCACCCACGATCCCACCGCACGATATCTTACGCGGATGTTTCGTTGGTCGGGGTTTGCTCGAAAAAGTCAAAACAAAAATCCACAACGTAGCGCAACGAGGGCTAAAAAATGGCATCCCAGGCAGACATCCCATCTTTGCCCCGACTGCCGGTGGCCTGCCGATGCTCTTGACCACGGCATGTGACGACAACGGTTTAATTGAACGTCGTCTGAATGAAAACTTTCTTAATTACAGTCTACTATTAACACTTACAAAAAGTGATCCCTTGCGAGTATTCTTGAGGGATGCTGGCTTGCAGGCAAAAAGGGGGCACGATAAACCCAGCACACTACTTCTTATATCATATTGCCCAACCGGGTCCGGACCGTGGTTTCCGTCTCAGCGCAAGTCTCACGAGCGTTTGTGGAACACCTCCAGGGTCCACACCTGTTTCGCCGGCGTCACACTGTCGCCGTCGTCGCCGCCCCGACCAACCGGGCGGTTTGGGTTGTTGCCGTGTAACTTCTTAGCACCTCTCCGGCGTGACCGTGTCGGGCGTACGGCGCTCGGATCCAAGATGCAAGGATGCCTTCGTGCCGCCCCGATCCCCGGGACGTGTGCTGCGTACTGGTCGAAACTTTCATCCCGTAAACCCGTAGGTTCATTGAGAATGCGGTTGAATGCTGGCATCGTCCGGGCGCTCCGAAAGCTGCACCGGAGTTGTGGCCCAGTTTAGGTGAGGTTACGCCGGTGGTTTTTACCTTCTCCGTCTTCTTAACTTTTGATTTATCTCTATTCATTTTACAACTTTCATAATGCTACCCGAGTGCTGTACATTTATTACTTTCGTTGCTCGGCAGCAACAGGGGGCTGGCGATTCGGATTGCGGGCGACTGGATTAAGCTACTATAGTGGGGTCAGCTTTCATCAAGCTGCTTGAGGTGTGCCGGGCGAGCATTACGTACACAATCTGTCTGCTGCAGGCATAGCCGGAACCGATGCCTGGCACCCCCCATGCCCCGTCCACCCAGCCACCCGGGCACCCGAAAGAGATTTATAATTTTGCCTTCGCTCGACAACCAGAAAAAAAGGAAACACCGGACCCATCCGCCGACCCAGTCGGCTTTTGGCAAACAAAATTCATCTGAAGTGCTATTTCTAACACTTGCTGGTTTGAGTCTTAAATGTTTGGAAATACTTGGCTGCTGCCCAGGTTGCTCTGCAGCTGGTGTAAGGAATGCGATTGCAATGGCCGGGACGCACAGGGCCACCGGTAATGCCACTTCTGACAGTTTTAACCCATTAAAAACGAGCAAACATTAGAGGCAAACAATGGAGGATAAAAATTTATTGCCTTCCCTCCAGTGCTCCGGGAGGGCATCATTAAGCTGAAGAAGTTACGATGGATTGATCGGACAAGGGTTTGCGCCCGGCTGGAAGTGAAACCTTGAAGGTAGCTGCCGCTTGATGGGCGGAAGGTAGGATAAATAACTTTGCATTCATCGCAACCCGTCCCGCGGTGGCTACCGCTTGGAATTCAATTCAGGCAATGCTCCGGCACGAACAATCGGTAAGCCGTTGGGTAAATACTCACAAGCCCTTTACGCCGTTCGTGGACAGGGCTGGCTTGCTTTAATGCGGAAATTGAAAGTCCAAGAAGTATTAAAGGAATTAACTAAACTTTCATTGTTTGAGTGCACTTCCACCTGTTTCTTTTTCTCGCTTTCCTAGGGGAAGGTATTATTTATGTTACATTTGCCGCCTACCGTTCATTACCAACCTGCTCCTAATTGCGCCACAAAATTCTAACTTTAGCATTTTCAACTAGATTTAGCATTACACCGGAAGAAAAAGAACCAGCAGAAAAAAAAACCGAACGAAGAAGGTCAGCAGCGAAAGCCCACAGAGTGCGTGAAAAGGACCATTGCTGAACAAACCGAAACCAGGACTGTTCAATTTCACTAATGGAAAACCATTCACCGGGCGCCCGATCGAATTCGATCCCTAAGAGCGACAGGCAAATTTTTTAACGACTTCATAAAACGAATATCTCGAAACAATGGCGCCCGTCATTATTTTATGAGCGAGCTGTAACTTTTTAGCCGCGGCAGAAAACAGTAGAATGCTTCTACTGGTGGAATTGTTGATCCATTTTGGAGCAAAGCTTAGTTTGCGTGCGTTTTTTTTTTCGTCCATTCCTCGTAGTCTTCGGTCGGACAGAGAATTGCGAAACAATTACGCTAATAGCAACACCCTGAAGGATACTCATCACGATAGGGTACGGACAGAAGGTGAGCGTTGGGTTGCTGTCACGTGGCATGGGGACGGCAAGTTCAAAGTTCTCTCTGGTTGTTTTGTTTCCTCGTTTGTTTGGTGGTTTTCTTGAGAAAGGAGTTGATGTTTTAGAATAAATTAAGGCGTTGATGCTCTTGAAGGCAGTTTTTTTTCACCCAGTGCTCGACACGATCCGTATCGCTTGTGTAAGGGAGAAGAGGTGTAAATTCCTCCGAGCGATTTGCTCATTACGTTTTCTGACGTCGATTTTCTGTTTTACAGGGGTTGGATGATATTGCTAAAAAAGGTCCTTTTGGTTTGTCACGATGATGTTTTGTTCTCACGTAAGGCAAGCGTTTTATGGGTGCATTTTATTCTGTTGATGTAGATTTTGAGACAGATTAGATTACCATGAACTGATAAAACAAACCAAGTCTAGGTGGTGGATGAGCAAAAAAGGTTTGAGTCTTAAATGTTTGGAAATACTTGGCTGCTGCCCAGGTTGCTCTGCAGCTGGTGTAAGGAATGCGATTGCAATGGCCGGGACGCACAGGGCCACCGGTAATGCCACTTCTGACAGTTTTAACCCATTAAAAACGAGCAAACATTAGAGGCAAACAATGGAGGATAAAAATTTATTGCCTTCCCTCCAGTGCTCCGGGAGGGCATCATTAAGCTGAAGAAGTTACGATGGATTGATCGGACAAGGGTTTGCGCCCGGCTGGAAGTGAAACCTTGAAGGTAGCTGCCGCTTGATGGGCGGAAGGTAGGATAAATAACTTTGCATTCATCGCAACCCGTCCCGCGGTGGCTACCGCTTGGAATTCAATTCAGGCAATGCTCCGGCACGAACAATCGGTAAGCCGTTGGGTAAATACTCACAAGCCCTTTACGCCGTTCGTGGACAGGGCTGGCTTGCTTTAATGCGGAAATTGAAAGTCCAAGAAGTATTAAAGGAATTAACTAAACTTTCATTGTTTGAGTGCACTTCCACCTGTTTCTTTTTCTCGCTTTCCTAGGGGAAGGTATTATTTATGTTACATTTGCCGCCTACCGTTCATTACCAACCTGCTCCTAATTGCGCCACAAAATTCTAACTTTAGCATTTTCAACTAGATTTAGCATTACACCGGAAGAAAAAGAACCAGCAGAAAAAAAAACCGAACGAAGAAGGTCAGCAGCGAAAGCCCACAGAGTGCGTGAAAAGGACCATTGCTGAACAAACCGAAACCAGGACAGTTCAATTTCACTAATGGAAAACCATTCACCGGGCGCCCGATCGAATTCGATCCCTAAGAGCGACAGGCAAATTTTTTAACGACTTCATAAAACGAATATCTCGAAACAATGGCGCCCGTCATTATTTTATGAGCGAGCTGTAACTTTTTAGCCGCGGCAGAAAACAGTAGAATGCTTCTACTGGTGGAATTGTTGATCCATTTTGGAGCAAAGCTTAGTTTGCGTGCGTTTTTTTTTCGTCCATTCCTCGTAGTCTTCGGTCGGACAGAGAATTGCGAAACAATTACGCTAATAGCAACACCCTGAAGGATACTCATCACGATAGGGTACGGACAGAAGGTGAGCGTTGGGTTGCTGTCACGTGGCATGGGGACGGCAAGTTCAAAGTTCTCTCTGGTTGTTTTGTTTCCTCGTTTGTTTGGTGGTTTTCTTGAGAAAGGAGTTGATGTTTTAGAATAAATTAAGGCGTTGATGCTCTTGAAGGCAGTTTTTTTTCACCCAGTGCTCGACACGATCCGTATCGCTTGTGTAAGGGAGAAGAGGTGTAAATTCCTCCGAGCGATTTGCTCATTACGTTTTCTGACGTCGATTTTCTGTTTTACAGGGGTTGGATGATATTGCTAAAAAAGGTCCTTTTGGTTTGTCACGATGATGTTTTGTTCTCACGTAAGGCAAGCGTTTTATGGGTGCATTTTATTCTGTTGATGTAGATTTTGAGACAGATTAGATTACCATGAACTGATAAAACAAACCAAGTCTAGGTGGTGGATGAGCAAAAAGTTTAACATGTGCGATTCATAATTCTACCACAAATTTAGATGAATACCAAACAAAATTCAGTATAATATTGCATTTCCGATAATTTAGTGATATATATCCGAGCTACTTATATGAGCGTACTTATTAAATTGTTGTGTTTTGATCAATTTCACAACTAGAAATTTCACAAAATGTTATAACCAGCATAATGGTTCAATATTACAGTTTTAATGCACTTACTCTCGAAAGAACTGTGCAAAATTTTAGTAATATATTTCCATATGTTTACGTTTTCCCAACGTAATATGTTTTCTAACATAACCAATAACATGTTTCTTTCATTTAAACGACTATATAGTTCACTTTATTGTGAAGATCTTCAAACGTTCCTAAACTGATTTATTTTTTTTTTATAATTAAAACTACTGTCCTTAAATTCCCCTCGAGATCCTTTCAAATCAAACCCTCTATCTAATCAATCCTCTGAACAATTTCAATCGAAAGAAAATTCCATGAAACTATGAATATATACGATTGTGAGGACGTTTGAGCTGAAAACTTTATCTTCGATTGGTAAACAATGCTGCTTATATTATAATAATTACAATCCGTTAACTGTTTCTAATAAATATGAAGAATATCGTTGAATTAATAAATTATGAAGAATATCGTTGTTATTCTTGTTTTACGCCATGCAAAATGTGTGTTACTTACGAAAGCTATGTGTAAAACTAGGATAACTACAAAAGTTAATAATGTTCCCAAATTATTGACTTTTCATCATATTGCCAATTTTGAAAAATATTTTGTAAAAGTTTTGTTAGACATTATATAAGTCTACCCAGTTTTTCGACATTGCCAACCATCCCTTCCTTGGAATTCCAATCATACTGCACCATTTCGATCGCAAGCTGCTTGAGGTGTGCCGGGCGAGCATTACGTACACAATCTGTCTGCTGCAGGCATAGCCGGAACCGATGCCTGGCACCCCCCATGCCCCGTCCACCCAGCCACCCGGGCACCCGAAAGAGATTTATAATTTTGCCTTCGCTCGACAACCAGAAAAAAAGGAAACACCGGACCTATCCGCCGACCCAGTCGGCTTTTGGCAAACAAAATTCATCTGAAGTGCTATTTCTAACACTTGCCGGTTTGAGTCTTAAATGTTTGGAAATACTTGGCTGCTGCCCAGGTTGCTCTGCAGCTGGTGTAAGGAATGCGATTGCAATGACTGTTGATGTAGATTTTGAGACAGATTAGATTACCATGAACTGATAAAACAAACCAAGTCTAGGTGGTGGATGAGCAAAAAGTTTAACATGTGCGATTCATAATTCTACCACAAATTTAGATGAATACCAAACAAAATTCAGTATAATATTGCATTTCCGATAATTTAGTGATATATATCCGAGCTACTTATATGAGCGTACTTATTAAATTGTTGTGTTTTGATCAATTTCACAACTAGAAATTTCACAAAATGTTATAACCAGCATAATGGTTCAATATTACAGTTTTAATGCACTTACTCTCGAAAGAACTGTGCAAAATTTTAGTAATATATTTCCATATGTTTACGTTTTCCCAACGTAATATGTTTTCTAACATAACCAATAACATGTTTCTTTCATTTAAACGACTATATAGTTCACTTTATTGTGAAGATCTTCAAACGTTCCTAAACTGATTTAATTTTTTTTTATAATTAAAACTACTGTCATTAAATTCCTCTCGAGATCCTTTCAAATCAAACCCTCTATCTAATCAATCCTCTGAACAATTTCAATCGAAAGAAAATTCCATGAAACTATGAATATATACGTTTGTGAGGACGTTTGTGCTGAAAACTTTATCTTCGATTGATAAACAATGCTGCTTATATTATAATAATAACAATCCGTTAACTGTTTCTAATAAATATGAAGAATATCGTTGAATTAATAAATTATGAAGAATATCGTTGTTATTCTTGTTTTACGCCATGCAAAATGTGTGTTACTTACGAAAGCTATGTGTAAAACTAGGATAACTACAAAAGTTAATAATGTTCCCAAATTATTGACTTTTCATCATATTGCCAATTTTGAAAAATATTTTGTAAAAGTTTTGTTAGACATTATATAAGTCTACCCAGTTTTTCGACATTGCCAACCATCCCTTCCTTGGAATTCCAATCATACTGCACCATTTCGATCGAACACGTTGATCGCTGCTAATCGGTACCCGGTGTCATGGTTCTATCATATTTTTCTTACTCCCCAACAAAATAAACAATTCGTTTCCCTGCCCCGGCCCAACCTTACGCTCCTCGGTTTTCAAAGACCACCGACGGCGTCGTCTCTTTAATCTTGCGCCATTTGGGGCCGTCTTGCAGACGCCTTGTTATCTTTCGCATGAGATAATTTTCATCGTAAAATATCAATAATTTTATCCTTTGTCTCGTATGCCATGTTTCTCGTGCTAGTTTCTTGCTCCGAACCGGTCGATAGCGGGCTGAAGGTTTTACAGCGCTACACGGTAGAATCTAGCAACAGGGTGATGCTCCCGCACGGCTGGGAGCACGGTTTCATGCGCACGCTTCCCGTTCACTCCGTCTGATAGCGTCTGATAGCGGGAGCGCCCTGGAGGAGGCAGTGTGTTTTTCATTAGAGACATATCGGTTAGAATCTAGCACTGTCGTCGTCATCTTTTTCGTGCACCGACCGAAGTGATTTTCTCCGCCGTTGCCTGTGCACCTTTCAAAATTCCATCCGCCCGCGCGAATGCACACCGCTCCACGGCCCGAGCCCTCCCACCAACGTTATAATGAAGAAATATAATCCGCATTTATCGTGTCGTGTAATGCTCTCGATGTTTTCACCAACCAGGACCCGCGCGCAACCCAAGGCTGCCATTACTGTCGTCGGAAGGGTTTTCGCCATGTCGCGCCGGCAGCGTGCTCCTTCTCGAACGCTTCTCAGCCGTTTACCTTTCTCCACATCCATATCAACAGATGTGTGGACGCGTGGTGCATAGTGTTCGGGGGAAACTTTGCACACTCCCGCCGCTGGGAGATTATGCTGGAAGATGTTTTAAAGCGTCATTTCAGCCTCATTTGCCTTACATTGACGATTCACGATGTCCTCGTTTGCTTCGGTGGGAATTCTGCAATCATGCAGATCGGCGCATGAAAAGTTTCCTGCTGGCTGGTGTTCAATGAACGATACTTTAAAAACTGCTATAACTTAACGTTACGATATGTACATACTTATTTAACTTTTGTGAAAGTATACTTATAATATTGAAAATTGATTATTACATGCACACGTAAATTTGCGTGTATGTATTGTAATTTAACAAAATTTAAATACAAAAAGTAAAACCTGCTTTATACACATACATAATTTATCAGATATTCTTTCAGAAAAAAACTTTCCAACTAAACAAAACATCAAGTGATATTAGAAGCATTCTTCTATAAAAACGACTTCTCTAGTGCATACGAAGCCAGTATCGTACATAAACTGGAGAGCGGACATCGTACGGAATCTAAGAATAGAACCTTTAAACGAGATGTTTGATCCCTTTAATACCGAATTTCATAGCTGAAAATAATTGGTACGAATGTTTTTTTTCTTTCTTTCCAATGGACTTATTTACCATGACCCGTTTTGAAGCATAGAAATAGGACACGGCAGTCAGATAAGGAATAAGCATAAATAGCTTAAATGTCATGTGCTTAAATAGAATACTCAATCTGGTGCAACATATTTTTATTTATGCAACATATTTTTATTGTAGTTTTAGTAATTTGATTGAACGATTAAACCAATCTTCTTTGGGATTGACACAAGATTCTAAAATTTGAATAAGTAATAATAACAGAAGGGTTGAATTTGATTTAACGTCATGTTATGAATTTTCAATAACAAATGCGTATAAGTATATGTTTTACACAAAACATTCAAACTAAAGTTCACCCTATTAGTAATTTTCTCATCACGTGGCATCACAAACGCTCAAATGCCGAAACAATTAACCTCTTTCACGATTTCACCATCGAGCCAGCCGATGAGCGTTCGTACGATCGTATTTTATTTGCCAACGCGAAAGTATCGAATGCTAATTGATCGTTCGAACAATTGCTCCGGGTGAAACCGTGCCGTATCAGATTATCGGTTTAACGGAAACACAGCGTCGCCGGAAGGTTTGATTGTCGCTCGTAAAACAACAGCGTGGCCGGCTGGGCGTACTGGAGCTTTCCCTAACGATCTTTCGCCATCCCCCCCGTCAAAATCGGGACTGCAAAAGAAGAAAGCAGTAAAAAAACCCTCATGCTTTCCCATTTGACATTATTTGGGGGTGTATCTTAATTTCCCGTTTGTTTCTTTTCGATCTGTTCGATTGCTCCGCGCCAAGTCGTTTGCAGGGCGCTTCGGTTTGGAAATTGTTTATCAGATTGTCTTCGTTACCGGCACGTTCTCGGCTCGGATGGGAATGGGAAAGGGTACCGTGATTGGTGAAATTTATGCACGAATTTGCTATTCGTCTTTTCTTGGTTGTTTTGCGACGGTTCCGCGGGTCGTTACGGTCGGACTGGCCTGCAGCCATGTTCCGCCTTGCTTATGTTGCAGCTTTAGGAGAACATAGCAGACAAAAAAACCCGAGCTCATACCTGTAGGCTACTCGAACGGTGAAGGCATGGAACCGGATCTTCCCGGAATGAGGGGATCCGAAATCCGGCGAGCGACGGGTGGAATGGAACACCCTTACCTGTGGAACTTCATTTGAATAACCAAAAATTGCTTAATTTGAATTTTCTCCGCCCGACTAATTTTAGGACACTCCTTTTTCCACTTGTTCATGTCGTAACGATTTGGGGGATGGACGATTGGGAAGACGCCGGTAGTTATGCCGTAGTTTTTTGTTCGAAAAATCAAAATCAATGCAAAGCATTTTCACAGCCGGTTTGATGCATTTTTAGACTTGTAAGCGTGAGATAAGAATGATTTTAAATAGATTTAATGGAACATTCCAGCGTGATCTAAAGAACGATCAGTGTTATTTATAAAATATTGCAATTATGTGCACTCGAGTTAAGCTTCAAACTGCAATCTTCAATATTGAGCAAATTGTTTTCTGGCCTTAATCATTAAGAAATAAATCGTGCACCAACACGTACCGTAAAAAAATCATAAATTCGCACAATTTAATGTAACGAAGCAGCTTAATGGCAATTACCATCGCATCGGTAATGGAAATGACATATAATCTCAAGCATCTTTAAGCCACACAGGAGATGGTCTCAAGCGTCGCCAAAACGCGGTTCAAATGCCTTCGCTCTGAAGTGTCTATTGTTCCCGGTTCGGTAAGGCGCGCTCGTCCACATTACGGGCAATTTTGATGCTTCACTACCGCATGAATTGTCCGTTGTCTAATGTCGCACCGGCATCCTGCCATTCCCATCCAATTGGCTTTCCCGACCCCGGACGCCGTCCTTTGCGCGCGGCTCGCACTTCAAGTGCCGGGTGTCTTACTGGCACGAACGGCGAGGATATATCGCGTTTACGAATGTAAACACTTATGGGCGCCTCTGCGCCGTGTCGGTGGCGTTGCCTCGGTGCAGACGACGTCACTAAGTGAGCGCGATTGTGTGAGTGCGTGCGTAAGTGCATGCACACCCGGGGGCTCACTGAAAGGATAATACTTTAGCACTCTCGCACTAGTACAATGTCAAATGAAGTGTTCTTCGTGCGCTCCGTACTAACCACTTCAATTTTCCCGCACACTACCACTACGCGCACTTCATGTGCTTTTGCCTTTCAATTTTTTGTGTCCTTCGCTTATGATCGTTTAAGTGCGTGTGTATGTTTGGGTGCTATTATCATCACGTGGAGGCTCCGTGGAGCACGAAAGAGGCCTGAATAAAAGCACCATCATAACTCAATATTGGAATAATTTCCGCCCGTTTTCTTCAATTGACCTTACCGCACAGCTCACCAGATGGTTGCGGCAGCAGGGAAGCAATCTAGTTAGACGCCACTCAAGAATTCTCGCAAGGAGCACAATAGTTTATCAAATGCGGCGTAATTTGCTCTATATATAAACTTCGTACCACAAACATGCTGCACAATAAGCGCGAGCGGGAGCGATTGAATATGCATCGCAGCGCGGGACGCCCTGCATCCAACGGCACTCCATAGCAGTAAACTATGCGTAGTAAAAAGTTCCACACGCAGACACTCGTCCATTGTGTCGTCCCGAAAATGTTGCACATCGTGATCGTGACAGTTGATAGGGACACATTTACGGTAGTGCAAATTATCTTCCTCCCTGCGTGCGTTCCAAATGAGCTCTTCTTTTATTGCGGCCCATAAAGAGCGGAAAACGAATTTGTTTCGTCCTGCGGCGGCGTATCGATGTGTGTGTGCACCCCGTGTGCACCTACTTGTTGAAGCGACCCCTACCGGGGGAGGGAGTACAGCAGGCGAGTCGAATGTACCGTTTCCGATAGCGATCCGGATGGAAATGTAGAGCAGCGCAGTTCGTCGTTGGCCGGATGGGCGATGGACGGGGCAGAAGAAGAAAAAAAAAACACGTGGATCGTATAAAGTCCACGGGCGTTGCAATCAACTGGGTGCGTCTGTGAGTGGTTGGAATATTCATCATGATTATTATCGTAGGGTTTCGTAATCAACGGTGCTATTGATATCGTCATCGTTTCAGTTTCGATTGCACGATTGAGCCGAGCAGGCTGAAGGGTGAAGTTAATTTAGTACATAGTAAGCCAGTGGATTCGGAGTAAACCACATTAGAAGCCAGTAATATTATGTTTACTGCATTGAACTGGGAAATATTCATGCTCCCAAAATGGATACCGAGAAAGTGTGCGGAATGCTGCAACGTTGGAATCCATCAGGGTTTTTACCACCACAAGCGTACACAACACGTACTTGAGTGCTCAACACAACACTAGCGCATTCCTTCCCGCACTAATCCTCTTTCGAATCACACTCGCCAAGAAAAGATAGTAATTAGTACTGTCGTTTGCTTTTTGTTTACAAAACCATCGCTGAGGGAAAAAAAAA